>JAJKFI010000175.1:1061436-1085391 GCA_029204185.1 Lerista edwardsae | reverse complement strand
TGTGTGTGTGTGTGTGTGTGTGTGTGTGTGTGTGTGTGTGTGTGTGTGAGAGAGAGAGAGAGAGAGAGAGAGAGAGAGAGTGAGTGAGTGAGTGAGTGCTGCTGCTCAGTACTGTTCCTTTAACTTTGCTTTATGGCTGCTTAGGGGTGGGGGAGTGCTTCTGGTGCCTGTGGTCTTGCATCAACACCCCCCTCCATTGTTTTGGCACCAGACACACTGCTGAATTTATTTTATTTATTTATTTATTTCTGGGGAGGGAAAAGAAAGGGTTCAATAGCTCATTCAGCTGTTAAGCTGTAGTTGCAGGAAATGTAAAAAGCAAAATGGGAGCCGGCTTTGTTCTTCCCAGACAAGCCAAAAACTCCGTCAACCCCCCCCCCCAGTACACACACAATCAATCTCTCTGTTCCTAAAGCATGAGGTCATCTTCGAAAGGAAAAAGAAAAAGGCCCAGAAAAGCGCTGGATGCTTGGGGAGCTGGGCCTGCTGGCTCCAAAGTCCTTCCTGAGGTCCCAGCTTCTGTGTTTGGTCTATGACTCCCCTTTTTTGTGCTGCTTTGGTTGCACGAGGTGTGGTCACCAGAGACCTAGGGTACAATCCTAACCAGGAGTTAGGCTGGCACAGTTAGGCCAGCAAAGT
Source organism: Lerista edwardsae (assembly GCA_029204185.1). Classification (NCBI taxonomy): domain Eukaryota; kingdom Metazoa; phylum Chordata; class Lepidosauria; order Squamata; family Scincidae; genus Lerista; species Lerista edwardsae. The sequence goes on along the minus strand of JAJKFI010000175.1, from coordinate 1,084,752 downwards.
TTGGCCAGCACAAGGGCCACCATAAAGCATGTTTGGACTACTCTTGGCATCAGGGAGGATGGCGCACATCTGTGCACTGGCCTTTCTGACTCCAAGAGTGGTCCAAAGGCACTTTACTGTGTCCATTGTGCCAGCCAAACTTAGCTAGCCTAACTGTGCAGGCCTAACTCCAGGTTAGGATTGCACCCTTCATGGGTGTGTGTGTGTGTGTGTGTGTGTTAGGGGGAACTTCCACTTGCAAGTCATAGATCTTATCCCAAATCAAGATGCACTACAGACAGGAAGGTCCAGGGAGGGACCCCAGGCAAATTCCAACATAAACCCCCCTTGGTTCACTAAAAACATTCAAATACTTTCACATTTCCTTCTCCCGCATCTGATCCGTGCTATTATGACTAATCAGCAAATGGCCATAAAAAAAAAAGAGAGAGAGAGAGAGAGAAAGAGAAGGCCAGTGGTACAAGCTGGGTTGGCTGTTACCCCATATTCACAACTCATGATGTTTGGCTTCCACCACGGCGACCTTTACTCCTTTCCTTAGTAAAGTGTGTGTAGGTTGCTAAATATGCAAACAGTTGTGAGATGAAGGGAGATTAGTGCAATTGGCCACTGCTGTCACAAATGTCCTTTAGACCACCTTCCTGCCCCTGGAGTGCCCCTTTATGGATGGAGGCCACAAGGAGCGGCACTCACAGGACAAGCAGCCGTCTACATAAGGGCAGAGGGGGAGGAAGGGAGGGCAATAGAAGAGATGGTGGGAGAGAGGACAGAAGAAGAGAATGAAAGAGAAGAAAGCAAAATGGAGGGCAAGAGGAGCGAGCAAGAGGAAAACAAGGCGGAGAGCAAGATGGGGGAGCGAGGGGAGAGAGGCAGAGAAAGAGGAGAGCAAGATGGAGGCTAAAAGGAGAGGAAGGAGCCAGGGAAAGAGATGGAAGAGAGTGAGCTGGAAGGCAGTAGGAGAGGAAAGTGTAAGAAACAGACAAGGGGAGAGCAAGACAGCAGGCGAGAGATGATAGAACAAAAGAGAAATGGAAGAGGTGGGAGAAAAGCCAAGGGGAGCAATTGGGCAGTGAAACGGCTAAGGGAGGGTAGGGGGTACATTGCCCCGGATACCAGGCCTTGAGGGGGTATCTTAGAGGCTTCCAAAAGGCACTTCAGGTTTTTGCAGATGCCATGTGGCATCAAGCTGGGGCAGAGAAGCCCCATTTAAGCATCCGGGGAAGGGAGCCCGCGCTGTCAAGGCATGACAAGAGGCACGAGGGCTTGCTGGGGCCACAAGAGTGTCAATACTTGAGTCAAAATCAACAGAGCAACAGCTCCCTCCACCACTGTGGGCCTGCAGCTTTCTTGTTCACCCGCCTTATACCCCTATTGCTTTCATGCTTGTTTTTTTTATTGCTGCTCTCGTAATTATTTGGTGGGCTTTTACAAAATTTCTTTTGAGTTGTAAGCCTGCCCTGAGTCTCAGGAAAAGGGTATACTGTGCATATTTTAAATAAACTACACACATTGAGACAACAAATATTGCATCATCCATGGGGTCTAGGACAGCTCCTAAGGTAGGGGTGGTTGCCCGACTGTGACGAGGCCTTCAGGAATGCTTTGCCCCTTTGATACCTGAACATCACAGCACTTGTGAAGCCCCAGAAAGGTCATCCTTAAATGCTACACCCTTTCGAGCATTTCTGAGCTCTGCAGAGCGATACAGAGTTGGCTGAGGCTGCAGTGCTATGCACACTTTCCAGAGAGTAAGCCCCACTCACCACAATGGGTAGCCGCGCACAGGACTGCGCTGTAAGCGGCATATCGTCAAGCATTTGAACCGTTAAAAAGGCACCAGTGCTACCCGCCAACCACACTCAGATGTCTGCGGCGGCTACATTTTCGGGCTCCTGTCAAAATGCAGGCGGCTTGCTCCAGTGTAACACACAGACACAGTTAACGGCAATCTCGACACAACAGACCTTGTGTTTGGAGAAGGGAAGCTTCGGTGGATGTACAATGACAGGAAGGAGCTCTAGCCAGGCTGGGGGGGGGGGTTGAGGAGATGACATCATGCTTGGCTGCAAACAATGCAGTGAAACGGGCAAGGATTTGGGAAGCGGGGAGGAATGAGGCGAGAGTGGCTGCCTGCTGATGTCAGCCGGTGAGCAGCAGCCACATTCTTCCCGTGAAGATTTCGATCAGTTGCCCAGCAGGTGAGGTCATGCAAGTGTGTCACTGGCTGGAGAGGATTGCCTCACACACGCCTGCCTTTTGGGAAGCCCCCAGATTCCTGGCAGGGCAAGAGAAGGATTGGCAGGTGGGGCGGTGACTCTATGGGGAGGGCGAGGGACACAAGAAAGAGACCAATGCTGGATCATTCAGGTTGCCTAAGAGCACCTGGGGCCCGACCCACCATTGCTACTCTCCCTCGGGCAATGCAGAGAGTGGCAGGGAGTCTCCCTCCCTCCACTGCTCTGCCATCCCTTTCGGAAGCAACAGCGGCTGATGTAATCATTCTTACGAAGAAATGCTCTGAAAGTGAGCTGGCAGAGAGTCGTCGTCCCCCTTCTGAAGCCTCCAATAGTCTTCTGTCTACTACCCATCTACTGCCCATCTGTGACTGGAGGTTCTCAGAGGACCTCCTAGATGTGACCGGAAGTTGCTGGTGCGAAGTGACGTCCGGCTGAGTCTGGGAGGCCTTCTGAGGCCCCTCCAGCATCAGGCATGGCATCTGTGGATATTGAAATCCGCAAACGTTGAGACCACGGATACGGAGGCCCCACTGTATACAAAAGGGACACTAGAACTGACTGGGAGCCAAATCATTCAATGCACGTGTCTGAGAACAGAGGCGTTTTTACAGGGAGGGCAGAGCTCTAAGTGTTGCAAGGAGCCTTACCCTGTCATGTAAATCCCTCCTCTCCCTTGCTGCTGTAGCCAGTAAACAACGCCAAGATGTTGCTTTTCTCTGTGAGGATTGGCTAAAACGGTGCAGGAGAAGAGTGATTTCCACTGCCAGGTAAGGCTTCTTGCAAAACTTAGAGCTTTGCCCTCCCTGTAGAAACGCCACTGTCTGCAAGTGCATGGCAGAACCTGGCTTTCGAGTTCGAAGGTCCCAGGTTGTTAGGGAGCAGCAGCAGGAAAGATACTGTAAGACAGCAAAGAAGGCAATGAGCTTCCCAGCAACACCTTCTTATTCCTAGTACAGCTGTGGCCTGATTTGCAACATCCCAACCCTCTGAGGCTCTTGCCTCTCATGGGTGCTACTGAGGCTCAGGTGCAGTGGAAAAATAGGCCACAGAGTTACACAAAACTCCTGATGCTTCATTTTAATCCCTCAGGATAGTTACAAAACCAGGCAAGCTGGTGCCGCACTGAAGCAACTGGACACCTGAACAGGTGTCAGTGCCACTCCTCTGCTGTGTGTCCCAACTCTGTTGCCACAGTGGCGGTTGCCATACTTTGTGGTGCAGTTCAGGCAGGTTGGAGGCTGTAAATCCAACATGAGGACTCCTGGAACCATGCAAAAATGTCTTCTCAGGCAACTAATCAAAAGGCTTTGGTGGAAAATGAAGTGCCCCCAATTCAGTGGTCCAGATTTTTTTTTCATACAAATATTTATGAAAATTGCAAGTTAAATGCGTTGGCTTAGCAGAGACAATTTCCCTCCTCTCTCACAAAGGAGGGAATGCCTCTTCTAAGGTGATGCTTGCCACAAATAGAAGAGGCATTCCATCATCACTCTCACACAGTACAGAATGGCTGTGAGAGTCCCTGCTGTAAACTGTAAGCATCTCCTAAAAATAAAAGAAATATGCTTAAAAAAATTCATATATGAAATGTGTACAGATTTAATGGCAAAGTAGCACAAGGTTAAATGTACTCAGAGTTAAGCCCCCCCCCCCGACTTCTGTTGGACTTACATCTTAGTGATTAGGATTGCAATCCAAATCTTTAGTGATTGACTAACAGTGCAGCCCTAGTCATATCTACTCAGAAATAACTTTCTCTGCGTTCAGTTGGACCTACTTCCAGGTGTGTGTATAGGATTGCAGTCACAGGTTCCTTGAATTGGGTGAAACCCTTAATCTTTCTATGGTGTAAGGCGTGTTTGTGGTCCATGAGATATACTAGGGCATGACTGAATGTTCAGCTTCTCTGCTCAGCTTCAGTCATTCTGCTTTGATCCACACGCCTTTACCATTTCCTAAGCACAGATGGTCTAGATTTCAAAAGCTCTTGATTTCCAAAACAAAGTTCACTGCCCTGAGTTATGGAAATGAGGATTCAACCAAGAACATGGATCTGCTGCTTGACTCTGTGCAGTGGCACAGCTGCCTCCTGACAGTGTCTCTCCATGTCGCCTCCCGGCAGTGCCTGACCTGGAAGTAACTGCGATGACGTATTACTTCCGGGTTATGGCAGTCTGCGTGGTTATGAGTTGCTCTAAGCAGCTGGCTGCTTTTTTGTGAAAAATGGTTGGCCGCTCAGAGTGGCTTGCAACTGCTCAGAGTGCCCATAAGGGAGCGTGCAGGAGAAGGTACTGTGGAGGGGAGGATACACCAGAACCTTCGCCTGCACGACCCCACGCCACAGGCAGGGAGATATGGTAGGCAGGCTGGTTCTGGTTTCAACTCAGGATCTGCTCTCAGGGTGTGGGTTAGCACCCCCTCAAGGCATGGCACCTATGGCTATGTACCCCCTTCCCTCCTTAGCAACACCAGTGGCTTTGTGGCAGCCCATCTGTTTATGAATGGGAGAAGTTCTCTAGGTCAAAAGGAGTCCACCCAGTGTCCACTCATCTCAACTCCCGCAGAACTCAGATCTGGAGAAAGGTCACTGGCAGCAGGTTCGGGGAGAAGCGTCCTTGCATGGAGACAAGGGACAAGCATCCCTGGTGCTCTCTCAAGGGCACGAGAAGAAGCTAACACATTCAAGCATGCATGCATGTGCGTGCTACTAATACCTTCCCCAATTATATGATTGCCTGTGACGGGTTTCCTCTATTTACCAAACAATGACTCTGGAGTTAATCCTTTTCTCTTTTTACAGTGTTACTGCAATTGCTGTTTTCGCCTATCATACTCTGTACTTGATTGGCTGTTTTATGCTGGCCATGGTTTTTCACAGGGTTTCCAAAGAAGGCCTGGCGAGGGGGGGGGGAAACTGAGTGTTAACTGAGTGGTGGCCAGGGGGGGGGAATGTGGCAGCAGGACACGGGGCAATAAGAACGGGAAGAGGAATGCTGAGAAATCTGGGCTTCAACTTCTGGTTATTATGGAGTCTTTTCAAAGGCACCATCTTTGTCAAAATTTCCAAACACACAAGCCTTTTAAAAGATGCTTTGGGGCTTGTATGCAACTGTCTGTCCACCCTTCTCTCCGAAAAGTGTGAGTTGTAAAAATGTTTTTAAGACATAAGACATAAGACATAAGAAATTTATTTGTCATTACACTCACAACTGGGTGCAACGAAATGAGGTGCTCTTCCCCAAGGTAAAACTGGACAACACCAAAACTAAAATATGCACAATCAACCATACAACAATCACTTATACAAATATAAATACCCCATTGCTCCCAGCAATTTAAATTCCACAAAAACTTATGACCCCGCATTTAAACTCAATACTGCACTTGGGTAAAAACTGTTTCTGAATCTGCTCGTCCTTGCTTTCAATACCCTAAATCTCCTTCTCGATGGTAATAGTTCAAAGAGCTGATGTCCCGGATGAGAGGAGTCTTTCAATATATTAGATATCTTCCTCTTGCATCTATTTTTATACAGTTCTTCCAAAGAGGGGAGTAAACAGCCAATGATGTTTTGGGCCGTCTTGATCACCCTTTGAATTGCCTTTTTCTCTGCCACTGTGCAGCTCGTGTACCATACACAGAGACAGTAGGATAATATGCTCTCAATTGAACTCCGATAGAAGGTGATTAGCAAACTCTCAGCCAATTGTTGCTTTCTAAGAATCCTTAGAAAATACAACCGTTGTTGTGCCTTCCTAATTAAAGCAGTGGTGTTCGCACTCCAAGTCAGGTCATTAGTTATGATGGTCCCAAGAAACTTACATTCAACCACCTGTTCCACACAAACTCCATCTATATACAGTGGCTGAATGTCTGCTCTTTTTTTCCTATAGTCCACTATAAACTCCTTGGTTTTTCGGATATTAAATAGAAGATTATTTTCTTTGCACCAGCGGGATAGCTGTAATACCTCATCCCGATACGCAGACTCATCATCCCCGGAAATAAGTCCTACTAATGTAGTATCGTCCGCAAATTTGATAATCCTATTATTGGGATGGTTATTGGTGCAATCCGATGAATAAATGGAGAACAGTAGTGGACTAAGGACACAACCTTGTGGAGTGCCAGTGCTGAGTATCTTGTCAGTAGAGATGTAATCATTCAGTTTAACTCTTTGTGGACGATTTGTTAAAAAATCCCATATCCATAAACAGATAGAATCTGGAAAATCTAGATCTTTAAGTTTGGCTATTAATCTGTGTGGTATGATGGTATTAAAAGCAGAACTAAAGTCCGCAAACAGCATTCTTACATAATTCCCTTGTGTTTCCAAATGGGATAAAGCCATATAAAGCACAGTATTAATCGCATCCTCAGTTGATCTATTTTCTTTGTAAGCAAACTGAAGCCTATCAAAGGAATCAGGAAGGCAGGAGATAATGTATTTCCGAACTAGCTGCTCAAAGCACTTCATTAAGATTGAAGTTAGTGCCACCGGCCTATAATCATTTGGACTATTTGTAGGCAACTTTTTAGGCAGTGGAACGATGATGGAAGCCTTGAGACAGACAGGAACTGCACATTGTGTCAGGGATCGATTGAAAATTACAGTCCAAACCCCGGCTAGCTGATCAGCACAGTCTTTTACCACCCGACCAGGAATTGAGTCGGGTCCAGCTGCTTTTCTGGAGTTAACCACCTTCATTGTCTGTCTCACATCCAGCTCATTAACAATGAAGGGAGGACACTGCTGAGTAAATGATGGCAAACCAACAGGTACAGTTTGATCGATCTCGAATCGAGCGAAAAAGTTGTTCAACTCCTCAACCACCTCCACGCCACCGCCCGAAGAAACCTTTTTTGCTTTATAGTTCGTTAGTTGTTGAACCCCCTGCCAAACTTGCCTCATGTTATTGCTGAGAAAGCAGTCTTCAATTTTCCTCTTGTATTCGGCCTTAGCTTGCTTTATGCCTCTCCTTAAGTTCGTTCTTGCTGCACTGTAGTCTAGATCATCCCCAGACTTAAAAGCCTTATTTCTTGCATACAACAGGCGTCTAACCTTCCCGGTCATCCAAGGTTTTTGATTAGGATAAACCCGGATACGTTTCTCCACCGTGACAGTGTCAATACAGTGTGCCATATACCCTAACACCGCAGCCGTATGTTCTTCCAGATCAGGATGATCAAAAACTTCCCAGTTTGTCTGTTCAAAGCAGTCCTTTAACTGCTCCATTGCTCCCTCCGGCCAGCTTTTCACTGTCTTGACTACCGGCCCTGACTGTTTTCTCAGCGGAATATACTCCGGAGCCAGAAACAGGGACATGTGGTCAGACTGACCCAAATGTGGTAATCGTAATACCCTGTATCCATTTGCAATATTCGTGTAGACCTTATCTAAGATGTTTGACCCCCTAGTGGCACACCTTATATGTTGATGGAATTTAGGGAGGACTACACGTAGGTCTACATGATTGAAGTCTCCTGCAATAATGTATACTGCATCCGGAAATTTGCTTTGCAAGTTGCCAATTTCATCGCCCAGATGACCCAGCGCCATATCCGCATTTGCATCCGGCGGAATATAAACAACAAGAATAATAACAATACTAAATTCCCGTGGAAGGTAGAAAGGTCTGCATTTGACAGACAGATATTCCAGCTCCAAAGAGCAATGACGTGTTATAATCTCTGAATTTGTGCACCAGCTCTCTCTAACAAACATGCACACTCCTCCTCCTCTGCACTTCCCCACATTCCTGTCCCTGTCCAAACGATGTAATAAAAAGCCTTCCATATCAATAACAGTGTTTGGAATAGTGGGGTTAAGCCAGGTTTCAGTGATTAACAGCACGCAACAGTTTTTCACAAACTTGCTTGAGGAGACCTGTAACCTTAAGTCATCCATCTTATTTGCTACTGATCTGGCATTAGTCAGAAAGAGACTTGGGAGCGGTAACCGCTTTGTTTGTTTTTGCAGCCTGTATAAAACACCAGCCCTACAGCCCCTTTTCTTCTTCCTCTCCTTTCGTCTTCTTTTCCTTCTCACTCTCTCTCTTACCGGAATTACAGTCCACAGAGAGCCGGGGGACCTTGCAATCTCTGACGGTATACTATGTTTCCAAATAAACTTAGCTGTTATCTCTTGTTTACTTTGCAGTCCAATCCTCATGAGTTCACAATTGCTGTAGAGTATATTCACCCCGCCGGAGGTATTCACAACACAAGATAATACACACAAAAACATCCATAAAGAACGCCGTTTTAAACGCTGTTTTAAAAAAACAGGGCAGGCTCTTTTACATTACAATCCCCACCCCACCCCACTGAAGATCTGACAATGAGCCCCTGCTGAAAATGCCACCTGACATGGAGACCGGCTTGGCAGGGCCTTTTCTGCTGCAGCTCCAGAAAGCTGGAATTCTCTTCCCTCGGGAGGCCTGAATGACTCCTTTTCTATTAGCTCTGTGGAAACAAATGACAACCTGCCCTGCCGTGGTTGAGGTTCTTTCCGGAACTGACAGTACAACCCTATGCATATCTACTCAGAAGCAAGTCTCATTGAGTCCAATGGGACTTACACAGTGGTGGTATTCAAATAAATTAACAACCGGTTCTATGACATCATAGCCGGAGCAAAAAAAACCCCAAAGCCAGCTGAGGTAAGCAAGTGGGCAGGGCCCGGCCGTTTACAACCGGTTCTATAGAACCTGGGAGAACCCCCTGAATAACACCACTGGACTTACACCCAGGTAAGTATGCCTGGGATTGCAACCTGGGTCTGCTGGCACTTGCGACTCTGCCCTGACATTTGCTTATTTCCTAGTCTTGGTGTTCCTGTACCTTTGCATTTTGATTTGCAATTATCAAAATCCAAACCTGGAAAACAAGAATGTGTTTTAGTCCACAGAATAACACTGAGCGCGCCCGAGGCACTCTCTGCTACCGTTGCAGAGCAGTAGTGCCGCCCTCCGTCCTTCTCAGGGAAACCCCACCCCTGCTCCTTGCTGTGAAACCAGAGTCCTTCCACGTGACATCAGAACAAGGCTCAAGGGCTTAGTCAGCAGGCGGATTCCGAACCGTTTGCCTGAGTGTGTCCGGCAGGGGATCACTTTTCAGAATCAAGTTTTACGCTGCTGAGAAGCTGAGACGCACTTACAAGAAACTGCCATTGAAACGCTCTTGGCGGCATCTCACACCAACTGAACAGCGCGTACACCGCGTCTGCTTCCCTGCAAGCTGAAGAGGATGCCAAGTCTTTGAAGCGGTTGCACACAGCAGACCCGAACCTACTTCCAAACAGAGACGGGGTGGGCTTCTCCAGCCCAGTGGCGTTTCTACAGGGATGGCAAAGCTCTAAGTTTTGCAATAAGCCTTACCTTGCGGTGGAGATTACTCCTCTCCTGCACCGTTTTAGCCAATCTTGGCGTTGCTTACTGGCTACAGCAGCAAGGGAGAGGAGGGATTTACACAACAGGGTAAGGCTTCTTGCAAAACTTAGAGCTTTGCCATCCCTGTAGAAAAGCCTCTGCTCCAGCCCCAAACTGCACAGGGTGTTTTTCAGACGTGACAGGGACAACCAAAACGGGACAGCACTGAGTTTGCTTCTGGGAAAATGGGGCTGCTATAAACAGTTGCCCCCCGCCCAAAGTGCACTCTGCTTAATCTTTCATAACTCTGAGCTTTGCACAGAGATCTGTCACTGTCTCTTGAGTTCTTCAGAGAGCAATCCTATCCCCGTGCTGGAATAGGAAGGCTGACTGGCCTGCTCCATATCCAGTGCAGGACTGGGACTGGCTGCAGTGCAACCTGGGACAAGGGGAATAGATTCCCCTTACCCCGGACAATGTGGCAGTGGCCTTGGTGGCGCAAATCCAAGCAGTCTGGGGTGAGCTGGGCCACCCAGGATGGTGGTTAGGATCTGACCTAAGCGCCAGATCATGGCATTTTCGGGAAATAATAACTGTTTATTATTGGTTTTAAATGGAGCTTCCATGGCCAGGGGTAGTTTACCTCTGCATACAAAATTATGTAAGGCAACATCAAGGGAACATGATTTGTTTTCATGCTCTACCATCGGGGTGTCTAGCCAGCCACTGTAGAAAACAAGATGCTGGGCAAGCCAAATCTTGGGGTCTAATCCTGCAGGGTTCCACTCGTGCCCTTATGAGACTGCCTGAAGCACATGACCTCTATCTGGGCAAATACTAAAGAAGGGCTGAGCTGCTAGAAGACAACCCAGCACGAAGACTTGAACTCTTGCCCACTGAGCTCCCTTGGCCAAGAAGAGTCCCTCTTTTCCGGCAAGCCCTTCTTGCTTCTGAGCCAGACTCTTCCCATTAAGCTCCTTCACAGGAGAAAGGGGGAGAAAGCTACTGGCATTGCTGCTTACAGGATGGCGCTGCCTTTTATGTGCTCCCAGATCTCAGATGTGATGCTAGAATCCCAGCTAGTCCTTGCCAGCAATGCAGGTGGTTTAATGTGCCCATGAAGGCTGACCTTTATCTGAGTCTTTGTTGGCTTTTCAGGAAGAACCCTTTCTGCACTTACAAGATGAGGGGGCCAATTGGAAACATTTTTTTGTGGAGCCCCAGATTCGAGGCAGGTATATACTTCAAGGTATAAATAAAATTTATTACTGTATAGACTTTAGATCTTTGTGGCAGAATGGAAAGCAATCACAACGTGCTCTCAAAAAGTGCATGTGAGTTAATGGGCCAAACAGATCTAAGCCCATTTTAATATAAAAATTGCATACATGTAAATCTATGAGAAAAAAAGTATAGATTACCTTGGACAAGGAAATAGAGACTAATCCACTTGTTTTAGTGACTGTGAAATGATTTCATAAAAATATTAATCTATTAATCTAATTTTTTTCTCAGCACATGGCCCAATTGGAAGCAATTGGTCCAACTGGTTTAAAGCTGTCCTTGTTCCTACATTATCTACTGGGGCTTTCTGGATCCAAGATCTTACAGGCTGGTGCAGGGCTGCAACAGAATTGTTCCACGCTCGCTGACTGCCCTCCAAAAACAGGAGGCCCCAATATGCGTCTGACAGACACTGCGAGTGATACAATAGCCCGCATCCCTTTCACCCTTTTAATGGACAATTTTGGGTCTCAGAAAAGGCAACGCGTCTGCACTCATCCATTCTTGACAGTGCTGGTCTCTGCCCATAAGCTGCCCCCTGGGGATATCATCCAAAGTAGATAGAGCACACTTCTCTTGGGGCTCTGCAGCTGAAAAAATAGAGGCATTTATTTAGCTAACTAGGTGAGGTGGGCAGGGGTGATCTGGGGGGGATCAGCACCCACGGGCACACCTCCAGGGGTGCGCCCCCCAGCAAGTGCCGCCCCCACGCAGCTCCAAAGGGACGCCCGACCCTCTGAGAAGCGGCAGGTGGCCCTTCGGAACATGTCTGGCCACTCCGACAAGTGGCTTTGCTGCCGCTTCTAAGAGCGAACGGAGGGCGGCCCTGTGGAGTGTGCCTGGCCACTCCAACAAGTGGCTTTGTGGCTGCTTCTCTGAATGACCAGGCGCGCTCTGAAGGGCCACCCACCCCTTCTCGGAGGGGTGGGGAAGCCTTTCAGAGCTGTGCCAGGTCGCTCTGGGAAGCAGCTTCTGCTGCAGAAGCGACTTGGTGCTCCGACTCAATGGCGGGGGGGGAGGCATAATTGCAGCCCTCCCCCAGACCAGCATCCAGGGCATTTTTACCCCTTGCACCCCCTGCCACTAGAGGTGGCAGCCCAGACGGTGGGGGGGGGGTTTACTGGGCATGGTTTTGGGTCCCTGAAGAGTTGTAGGTGCTCGGCTGGTGCTTGGCCAGAGGCTACCTCTGATGCCAACCCTGCCTCTGTGCACACACCAACAGTGTATGGGAACCTCCTGGCTCCTGGTGATACCGTGAGATGGAAATGTCACACCCCCAAGCCGCCCTGGGGCTATGTGAAAGCCAGACGTGGAATAAATACATAAATCTTGGAAGATGAACAGGCAGGTTTGCATGGGAGGCTCTGATGAGCTTTTACAGTTCAAAATCAACAGCTTGAATTTGCACCCAAACCTCTCCCACACAGGGGAAATACGGCCATTGTGATGCATTCCTGTTCGCCAGCCAGCAGCTGTGTTTCGAACCTGCTGAAATTTTCAGGTGGTCTTCAAAGGCAACCCCACATACAGTGTATGTCAGTCTAACTTGGGCCAGGCCAGACCTCCATACCCGCAATAGCCGTTTACCCAGGAACAACCACAAGGGATGGAATTCCCATCAAGTGTTATGGGAAGGGATCACAGCACCCAGGATGCAACCGGCACTATGCTTAGGAAAGTTGGCATGCCTCCCCCACAATCATTGCATTGGCTGCCACGGCTGCTGCAGTTTCACTTCTGCAGAACCAAACAGGATGCCTTTGGCTTACAACAGAGGCAAGCCAGCCAACAATTAATATCTCTGTCTTGGAATTTGCTCCGGCGGGTCTGAGGGAGAAGGCATCACACCAAGAGCAAAGTCTCCGAAGAACAATTTGTGCTGCCTCCTGGCTCATTCACCAGTCAGGCTGTCTTTAGAGAGCTAAAAGTACAACATACAGCTCTTGGGTTCTCAGAAACCTCCCTTGACTCAGCAAGAACAGAAAGTGCTGAGCCATGAGATGTCCAGACCGGGACTTTGGAGGGCTGGAAGACAGTCAGCCGACATGCCTACAGCCCCTCTAGAGTTTCACTACACGTACTGCAGCAGAAGAGAGGAGACGGGGGTTGAGTTTTTCCCCTTGTTTGTCTGTCCTTCCCTTTCTCAAAGATCAAATCAGTAACATATTTATGAAAGCAAGTTCTAAATAATGCTATTTGTGGGAGGGCTTCCCTATGCCCCCGCTCAGCATAGCCACTAAAAAAATGCTACGCCCGGCTTTTCCATAAAAACACGCTATCAGTTTGTAGCTCCAGAGAGAAGGGCACACACCAAATTTTGGCAACATCTAGAGGAAAAAGACACCAGTGGTGAGGAGTAGGCACTTGTCTATGATAGGCAATGCACCCTCCACTTTGCGAACAGGGGATAGGCAGCCTTGTCTCACTCTAAGCAAGCACCCCCACCTTGTAGTCTGAATCCTGTGGAGTCAAAAGCAACACTGAGGTGTACTTTGGAGCAGGGATGCTGCAGAAAACTTTATTGCTGTTCTGGATTGGCCCCTCCGAATTGAGCTTTGTTAGTACAAGAGGCATCATTAGGGCACTGTTCACAAGCAGTTTGCCCCCAAGTTGGCATGCTTTCTTCAATCAAGGCATAAAAGGCCCAAGAGGTACTTTTCTGAATGCCCACATTGCTCCATGAACAGTGCTCAGCGCCCTCAGTCTGTGACTGAGCCACCACGGAATGCATGGGGGACTCCTTGCCACAAGGTGCATCCCAATGATTCTCCAAACTGCGCAACAGCTATTTAAAGCTGGGTCCGCCAGATTTATGGAGGAAAACTCCATCACAGGTTAGAAGCCATGATGGGAATGTGCAGTCTGAGATTAGTTGGTCAGTCATTATGAGTGCTGGGTAGGATTTTTTTTTTTTTTTTTTGCTGAAATCTGAATTGGCCATGGATAGCAGTTTTTTCTGCCATCCAGACTGGCAAGGGAAGGACATGCTTAAAAATTGGTCATTTGTGCTTAATAAAGTGGCCCAAGTTAAGCCCAAGCCGTAGCCTTCTGTCTTCATGGGGCGGGGGTGTTGCAAAGGTAAATAGGCTACCTCAGGATGCCGGATGCAGGGGAGTGGCAACTCCCCGTATGTGCTCAATCTGGTGTGCCACTATGAGATACAGGAGGCTGGATTAGATGGGGCTTCGGCCGGATTTAGCAGGACTCTTTTATATTCTCAAATTAATATTCACTGCTATGCCAGAAGAAAAAACCACCCCACCTCAACAATTACACCCCACATGCAGTTCCCATTGCTTTTTGCACTCTCCTTTCTGGCAGGGAGGAGGTCTGGACAGACTCGAAGAAAGTGGCGTCAGGCAGCCTCTCTACAACTGAGCATTTTGGATTCCCAAGAGCCTTCTTTCTATCCTTGATTTTCTTCTAGGGGTGCCTGTCTTTGAAACGATGGGCAGCCCAATCCTCACTTGCCTGGCTGCCACAGGCGCAGTGGTAGCCAAATGGTTACCACTTGCATCCCATGGCAGGCAGACGGCTGCTGGAGGCACCTCGGGAGATGGAGACATTCGTCCCATTCGCCTGGGCAGCCCCAGAGACCTGCCAATGGGTCTCCTTGTGTCTGTGCTGGACATTTTGCCCCTTCAGATGAGATGGCCTTCCTGTGGGCTGTGTGGGCCGACACAGAGGATAGGATCCAGCAGCAAAGGCCGCTGCCAGTTCCACCCCGCCCCTCTCCTCCCCAGCCGCCCAGAAGGAGCGCAATGCTGGGGACTGGCAAACTCACTGCCCGCCAGTCCTGCATTGTCACCTCCAAGCGCTCCGTTTTGGCACTTACGGCACGTTTGTGATCCCAGTACATACGTACTGCGAGCACTGGTGGGCTCAGGATTGGGCCCTGAATTAGTAGAATTCTGGGAAGAAGGAGAAGGTATTGAGGAGAGAGATGGCAGGGATGCCCGTTGAAGAATGTTGTAGCTGCAGGACCTGCTAGCTAAAACTTCTAGCTTTGAGATCCTCTAGTTCACACGAGGGCACCCAGGCACTAATGTCCCAGAGATTCTCCGTAAGTGCCCCTTTTAAAAACAAACCCATGCCTGTTTGGAGGACAGCAGGGGGTGCTATGTAAGGAGGGACCATGGGTGGGCAGAAAAAGATCAGGAGAAACGCTCCGGTCATTAAGAAATCTGCCTTTGGGGAGATCTAAGCACACCCTCCTGCAACAGCCGCACCCAACTGGCCCTGGATGAACCAGGGGTAATAAGGGGGCATGATGTGGGAAGCCACAAAGAATGTTGTGGAAACCACAAACATAAGGTGAAGGAGTCCCAGACTCACACACATACACACTGTGTCTGTCGAGGCCTTGAGCAGACTTTACAGACTGAAAGGAAGTCCATCCTTCCAGACAAGTGAAGGCACCAGACACAATTGCAAAGCCATAGATAAGAAGACGGCCAGACACCCTCTTACGAGCGGGAGGCAAAAGGCAGGCAGGCTTCCCCACCCCTGCCTGTGCAGGATCCCTTGGGTGACCCCTGTGTCAGGACACAGTGCATTGCACGGCGAGGGCCTGTGTCTCCCAGAGTGGCACACTGTGTGCTGCTGAAGGCTGTTAAGGAAGGCAAGCCAAGCCGTCCGAGACGGTGTGAAGCAACCCTCCCTGGCTTTGAGGATCATTAAGCAACTGAGAGAACAATGTCACGAGATTGCTCAACAGCGCTGCCCTCGGCACTAGGTTCATTAAAACAGGGACTTCCCCAGGTGGACGGGGCAACAGGAGCTGCTCCCCTCCCCAGGCAACTGGAAAGAAGCATTTTGGCTGATGGCAAGGGGGGGGGCTTCCGGGGAGAGTTCCAGGGCAAGATGGAGACACACAGTGAGTCGCAGCAGGCTTCACAGAATGAATGCTGCATAATACGAGCCCTGCTATGTCAAGCCAAAGGTCCATCTATTCCAGTTTCCTGCCTTCTCAGTGGCCTACCTGCTGGCCTCTAACACTGTTCAACAATGTCTGTATAGGGACACACCACAGAGCAGAGAATAGAACTAACAGCCTCTACATGGGAATGAGCACAAGACTTTCTATATAAATTTTTTAAAAAGTCTTGGACAAAGATGCCTGGATTTCAGAATAGTCTGGATTTCGGATGTCCAGATAAGGGATCACCTACTTATACTGCTTACATGGGAGGAACAGAGCAAATTTCAGATTCAGACTCTAGCACTCTGGGGTTGGACTGACACTCACAATCCTACTCATGGCATCTTGCCAAAGCTAAGTCATTTAGGCCACAATCCTATACACATTTACAGGGGAGTAAGTCCCACATAAATTCATTGGGGTTTACTTCTGGGTAGCCATGCTTAGGCTTGCATTGTAAGAGACATGTGTCTGTCCATTCAGCAAACAGAAACAGGGGAATGCCTATAATCAGAAGATGCTATTTTTAAACAAAAAAGGAGAAGCCAAGTACCAGAATAGCTGTTCCATTTCAACTCATGGTCTGGTTGGACCACCTCTGAAGGACAGCTTAGTTCTTCGTTACCCAGCAGGCAAAGCTTCTCAGATAATATTACTACTATTCCCCAAAGAGGGGGGCAAAATGCTGAGCTCCTGTATAATGTGGTCCCTTCCCCTCGCCTTCTGAGCCATTTGCGGTTTGGAGAGCAAAGCCTCTGAGCCAGCCCTCCAAGACTTGAATGGCTCTAGAGGCAAAGCGGGAGGGATGCTTTAAACAGGAGCTCAGGCTCCTGCAAAACATGGCATTTCTCCCCCCTAGGAATGCCACTCAACATCCCCCTGTACCATCTAGCTTGGCACTTCTGCAGTCAAATGAAGGCAATTTTATTATCCTGTGCTTTGGCTTTAAAAAAAAGGGAGGCAGTTTTCTCCCTTTGTATTTTTAGCTGGTGATGGTTTCTTATCCAGTTCTTTTAAATCTTAATCCGACTGCATTTATTGATTTTGTTTGCTTAACATGGCTTTGTTTTTAATTTAATTCCTTTAAAGCCTTTATATTCCACTTTCCCCCTTTATTACGAAGGTCTCCAAAGCCTTTTAAAAACATTGTTCTTAGTCCCGCAAGCTTTCCTAAATGCAGGGTGTGAAAAGGTAGAAGGGAAATGTTTTAAAATAAACAAACCGGGTTCATCGAGTGCAGTGACTGAACCAGATCTGTTCTAACTGGAGCAAAAAAAGTAAAGAAAAATGGGAAAATGAAGACGAAGATCTCTTCACCTAATTCATGGAAGTTCACAGAGATAACAATGTCAAAATGACTCTCTTGGGTAATCACAGGAGGAATAGTGTGTGCACAAATGAATAATCTCCATTCAGCACTTTGAGGAAAGCATAGAGGGGGTCCCTGAGCCCTATGGTTAGGAAAAAGGCAAGCTCCATTCTGAGAGCGTGCCTAGGTGGCTACAGATGACATTCTTCTGCAGCGATTCTCAATCTGTGGTTAAGGACCCACTTGCTGGGTTGTGACTCAATTTCTGGTGCATCCCACCTCCAATGAAAACACAGGTGATGAAAAGATCAGGTAATTAATTGCCTCGAGCCCAGGGGCTACTCAAAAATCAGACAGCCACTGGCTACCCTGCAAAGAGTTGAGCTCCTGCAATTCGCAAGGTAATTGGCTAATTGCTCTGCAAACAGCAGCGCTCCTGCAGTTTGCAAGCTTGTGTAAATACAGGTGGGCCTGTGATTTCAGAATCTGCAGGTCCCAAGCCGGCAGGAGAGGGACCCTCTTGGACATTCTGAAGGAGACCAGAGCTGTGCTCCAGTTGCCTCTGGTTGGTTTTCTGAGGCCCGCAGAGGCCTCTGCAGGCCTGCCATTTTGGCCAATGTTTCCCAGGGTTAATGGCACCATTGGAGGTGTCATTGTTATAAGGCATAAAAACATCACTTCTAGTTTTGTCCAAGAAACTGGAAGTCACAGGTTTTTTGCCTGAAATGGCCATTCCGAGGGCCGCAGAGGCTGCAGGTGGTCATGGGAGGCCTCTGTGGGCCTCGGAAAACCCTCCAGATCAGACCAGAGCTCAGGAGCAGAACCCCCGTGAATATTGCGGGCCCACTGTAGAGAGATAGGGAGCAGGTCAAGGCTGGGTCACATAACTAACCCTCTCAAGCCTTTATTCATTGTGGCTGTCCCATTATAAGAAATGGATTGAGTTTTTTGCAAATAAATATCACTTGTAAATAAATAAGGTATTATTTCTTTCTAGATCAGTTAGTGGGGTTCCTTGCCCACTGCGGCCAAGTGAGCGTGGAACAACTTTTTAAACTCTGCCAATGAAACAGCAAAAAAAGGCAACAGACAAATATTTTACATAAAAATAAAGAAATGGTTTGGTGCAAGTTGTTTTAATAATTCTCCAAGTTTTTGTAATTCCAGCTCAACAATTCTTGCCCTTTTACAAGATAGGGGGAAATTAGAGAAAAGGCATTTACATTATGAGGGCTTAGGTAACCCAGTAACCCAGTAACCCTGTAATGAAGGAAATGGGTAACAAGGTAACAAAGGTTACTGAGAAAGAAGCCTGGTTTTAAGCACAGAGTTCTCTGGTGAATTCTTTGTGTCATGTGGCACCTTGGTGACACATGCTGTGATGCCCTGGGCAGGCTATTGCACTGCATAGGTCTCCCTCTAAGGGAATGCTCTGTGCAGATTCTTCTATCCTACTCTATGATAATGTAAGACAGAAGATGTTATTCAACAGGTGCAGCACTCAGCTGGGACAATCTGGTGTGTTTCCAGCTAGGCTTATTTGGCAAAGCAGCAGGATAAGTTGCAGCATTTCTCTTTCTGGTCAGGTTCCAGAATCACTTTTTGCCAGCCAGCATCAGGTCTGCAATGCTGACATGCCGTAAAGCACATCAGAGAAAACTACAATGCGGGCTCCAGGTCACAGAAGTTTCTACCACAGTAAACCTGTCAGCCTATGTGGTATCACAAGACACTTTGCTGTTCTTGTTGCAACAGATGGCCACCACAACCACATCTGCACCACAGTCCCGCTGGAGGTTTTCAGATAAGACTGTTTTTTTCCTAACCAAACAGGCTATGATTTGACCTCTGCGCATATGCAGAGTGCATTTCCTTTGTTACTGGGTACATACAATGAGCCTCCACGGGCTGGAATGGGGGAAGGTAGAGGACCACAGATGCTACGTAAGTCAGAGCCCCAAATATGACGTACAAATTAGGTGTTGTTAGAATGCCACTGACAACGAGTACATCAGCAGTGAGAGGCAAAGCATGTCTGCAAAACTGAAAGCTCACCCTTCCTTAAAGGGCTTGAGTTCACTGACTGCTGAACGAGGGGGCGTGGAACCCATGATGGGAATCTAATTTCCCTTCTCCTCAGCAAGCACGGACACTGTCTTTTGGGTTTCTCAGCACTTGCTTTGAACTGTGCTGAAAAAGTCACCCATCACATGAGGTCCTCAAAATGACGATTCACCCTGTTTCTAAAAATGGGGTGCATCAACACAAAAGCCGCTGGCACGTGAAAGGCAGCCTTGTGACCGTTCCCTCACTCCCGTCTGTGTGACACTCTTGTTGGCTTTGCAGCAATTGGGATGATGGCGGTGCAGAATCCACAAACAGCTCAAAATAGACCAGCTGCCGAGTCCAGGAGCGGAGCCCCCTCATTCTATTCAGCTGCCCACCAGACTTGGAGGACAATCCGGAGGAAGCAAAAACACAGTAAAGAGCAAATGACTGTTCTGCACTCGCCTTGCCCATCAAAGGCAATTATGCTCCGCAGAAGAGCCGACTCTTTATTCCCGCATGGGTCACAGGGTGCTGTGCCAGGTTGTTTTCTCGCTAGATTTTACAGACTTCTCGGTAAAGGCCGATGACTGAAGCATCATGTGAGGATTTGCAAGCAGCTCCTACACTGGGGCTGGGGGCAGAAGGGGAAGAGAAAGAGAAAGGCCCAAGTTGGCAAGGACAGGAAGCTCTCCTTTGTCTCGCCTTCACAGGAAACGCAGCAAGCAGCAGTCACGCTGCCCGGACTGGGGTTCAGAAGTTTAGCTCACGGCTTACATGGGAAGCAGCAGCAGCCGCTTCAAAACTACATCCAGATGGAAATAAGAAGCAGAAGCGAAATTTTAAAAAAAACAAGTCCTATGCAAGCGGGTGAGAAATAGTGAGCAATTTACAGGCGTGCCCCCCATCCACGAGTTCACTTATCCACAAATCCCATCCCTCTTAGCACAATTTACTTCTTTATCCGATTGCAGACCTTGTCACTGTCTCTCTATCTCTGTGCTGCCTGCAAACCCTAACAGGAAGTAGGAAGAGTTCACAGGAAACAGATTGGAGGGCTGAGCATCACACTCTTGCAGGTAGGATGCCTCTATTTAGTCGGGATAAACATCTGGTAATATTCTCTGGTGGGGCTCTGGGCATGCGGTCACCGAAGGTTGTAAAACAGTAATGATGGTGCTTCTCTGCTTTCTTGTGCTCATTAAAATACAATCCGTGGATTGTTACCTTTCCAGAGTGAAAGTTCATTATTCTGCAGTCTTTGGACCCATTCAATAAAAATGTTTGGCTCTGCCATCAAGCTTGGACCTTCACTCTTTTAGTACATAGGCATAGGGCTTGCTGTCAAAAGCTCTGATGCTAGTTGCTCTCTTGTGCCATAGTCCAAAGGGAGCTGTAATTGTACCTTTAATAGGCAGTTTGTTCTGCAGATACTTTGCTGTTACTACTGCTTCACCCCAAAATTGGTTGGGGAATCTTGTGTCTATCAGCATATACCTGAAGAGATCGGTTATTTCGTTCTGCTATACCATTTTGTTCCGGTATGTACAGAACAGTACGCTTGTGTGTTATGCCCTGCTTATCCAAGAACGTCTGGATGTTGTTGCTAGACATACTCATCAGCATTACTGGCCTGCAGCATGTGAGGTTTCCTTCCAAATTTGTTGCTGGCAGTTGCCACATATTTCTTATTTGTGATTCACAATTTCTTATGTTATGTGTCTCGCTGTTGTCTTTTAATAGAAAGATTATGCAGGACCTGGAACAGTAATCTACAAAAGTTGCTGTTATAGTATTTATTCTTTCCTATGCAGGGCACTTGGACTGGCCCACCCAGGTCACTGAGCACTAGCTCTAGCAGGTGGCTAGTACACTTGCTATTTCATCTTTGGAAGGAGGGTCTGATGCCCTTTGCCTCAATGCAGTTTACTCACCTGTTCGTGTGCTTGTTACAGATCATCTTCAGGACTGCAAGATTCCTCCTCTGTAAATCCAATATGGTAATGGTATCGCTGTGGTCAAATTTTCTGAACCATAGGTCATTGTTTGTTGCTGCCCTCCAAGGAAACTCTCCAGAGAGTTTGGCTTGTTAATCTGCTAAATCTAATTTCATAAACACCTTCATGCTTGTGCAACTAATTCATTGTCTTTAGGTATGGTACATTTCCCATTGTGGAAATTTTGTGCCCTTTTTTGTTTAATGCAGGCATATTAATCATTTTGCCATCTAGACCTTGTGTCTACAGTGTGTTATTTGCTGTGACATCAGAACGTTGTCCATTTGCAATGCATTTTAACTTTCTAAAACTTTTGCCATGTATTTCCACACTGGTGCCATTCATTGCAAGAAAATTTCCAATTTGTGTCTTTTTTAAAAAAAAACTTCTATCTTAACAGCTACGGCTTGTACAACCAGAGTGAATGATCCACTTTTCATTTTTTTTTAAAAAAAATTGGCTCGTTTATCTTCTAAACCCTTGCTTCTTTTAGGTTGAAAATACATGCTCTGCCTTCTTAACTCCTTCCTGTAACATTCTGCGGGCTTTGGTTTTCTCTGGTTCTTTTGCTTGGGTTTGGGGTATGATGCCTGTAGCTGATCTATAGTTCCTTCTCAAGTGGCCTCTGGATCCACATGTACAGGAGGAGGTCAGTTCGTTTCGTTTGCGATGGTGAAATTGGATTCAGAGCTTTGTGATTTTCCTGTTTCTGTCCATTCCATTTGCAGTGATGTATTAGTCTTTTGCTCCAAGTCTCATGTCTCACCTTCAAGTCTCAAGTCCTTGCAAGATACTTTCAAATCAAGTCAAGCCTCTAATCTGAGAGACAACTTTAACAGAAAAAAGGAGGAGGTGGTGGTGGTGTGTGGGTGGGTGTTTGTGGGGAGTTTCACTAAATAGAAAATCAAAACAATATGCACAAAGTTAGGTTAAAAAAATCAAAACTTGTGTCGGATGTGGCCATGGCTGGGAAGGTGAGCACCAGATAAAGCATTACGTTACTGAACCAAGGCCAGCAAGTTGCTCACTAAAAACATACAAGTTGCGAGTCAAGTTGGGTCAGGGTGTCATTCATGTGGAGTCAAGCCCAAGTCAAGTCACTGAAGTGACAAGTCCAACTTGAGTTTGAGTCAATTAACTCTACATTACTAGCTAGAAATCACAAATTTCAATGTGATTTTGTAAACTAGATATCACTATAATTATTATTTTTCTGAACTGGTTTTATTATGCTGATAAATGCAGAGACTGTTGATTTGAGTAGCAGTTTCCACAGATGCCAAACCCTGCTCCTTTCAGGCCTCTTCGGGTCTTAAAGCTGCTTAAAGGTGGGATGCAAGAGTGGAAGCCATGCATGCGCCAGCCCCCAGAGTGGTACACTGCCACAGCACCAACTCCATAGGGTTTGCCTGTGGCTGCTCTCCTTCACTACTTGGGTACCTTTCCAGGGAAGCAGCCAATTGCAAGAGTCAGACTGGCAGAGAGCTGAAATAAGCAGAAGCTACAGAGGGGCATGAGAAAAGCAAACCCGCAAGGACCAAGCGCGCATCAGGGGCAAGAGACATGGGTCTTATTTACACACACACACACACTCCATCAGACCTCTCAGCCTGAATCAGAACTGGTTTTCTGCTTCAACATCCAGGGCAAAGTCAATGCATCTATAAGGCTTTCACCACAGAGATGCCAAAAGATAGGTGAATGCCACTGTGCCCATGAAAAATCATGGCCAAGGGAACCTTTCAGTTTTAAGCTGGAAGTTCAGGCTGTGCAGTGTCACTCTAGTGCAGTGATTTTCAATGTTTTTCATCTCATGGCACACTGACAAGGTGCTACAATTGTCAAGGTACATCATAAATTTTTGGACAATTCACAAGGCACAGTGTGAAGCTGGAGGGAGGCTCAGATCTCCCAATATCCCTATTAATAAATAACCCTCCCACAAACACCTGCAGCACACCTGCAGCCCATTCGTGGCACACCAATGTGCTATGCACAGTGACTGAAAATCAGTGCTCTAGTGTTTACATCTCTCTAGAGAAGGCATTTTGCAAATAGGACAGTGAATGTTTAGTTTCTGGCAGGACCAGTCTCGAAAGTGTTTTTTCAGTGGAGCTCTTGATCACACACATGGAGGAGAAAGCACAGGATC
>JAJKFI010000175.1:1040265-1061426 GCA_029204185.1 Lerista edwardsae | reverse complement strand
TGAGGTGGTGGCATGGAGGACTTGCACATGTGTGCTGCATGGTTCCTGAGCACCCAGGAAAGGGGGGGGTAGGTGGCACAAGTACATTTTCCAAAGCATGGGGGAACATATCATTAGGGTTGATATGCAAGTCTTTGTCACCAGGCCTTCAAAGATCAAGGACTGCCCCCCCATGATATGCATGCTAGGCTAATATTATCATCCCCCCTGAACTGAAGAGGCAAAGAGCGGCTTGCCCAAGGCCACTGGCCGAGTTGACAGCTGTGGCAATAGCATTTGCTTCCTGCAGCAGCAGCTTAATCCCTAGCCAAGAACCATTGCAGACCGCTCATCTTGTGTCTACAGTGCTCGGCTAGTAGCATAGCTAAAGTGCGGGACAAAACGGTAAGTACTGCAGGCACCATAACCCGCTGCAAGCTGCCCCTCCCACTTGCTGTCAGAGCCATTCTGGGCAGAGACTGCAACATGCAGGCACTCACCCAACCAACCAGTGTCTCCTGCGCACTGCCATCGCTGCCTGGAATGGCTCCAATGACAAGTGGTCACTTACATGTACGCTGTGGTGCCTGCAGAACTTAATGTTTTGCACCCTACAGCTACACTACTGGGCTCTGCAAAACACTATCTTGCTGCATTCCTTACAACTACCCTTTTAGAGTAGCCAGAATAGTCACAGAATAGTCAGTTATATTGCAAATTGAGTGGGAGGGGGGCTGGGCTGAGCACAAGGGGTTTGCCTGAGGCCACCTACTACTGAGTCAACATATGAGATGCAGTTTGAACTGGGAAATGTCTGATGTAGAGCAGAATTTTTCTCTGATTTTTTGGGGCAGGGCGCAATTGGCCAAAACACCCCCAGGAGAAAAAAAACCCAGAAAAGGTGATCCAAAAAGGCTTGCGATGGCTGAACAATGACAGAGATAAGATAATCAGGGGCAGGAAGGCACATGACAGGAGAGAGCGCGAGAGCCAGACCAGACGCCATTCCAAGCGGACTTCGTGTTCCGCATGCCTCTCATTTCTCCACGCGGTCGTCATCGGCCCTCTCACATTCCTGAGGCTGCAAAGCTTTGCAACAAAAGGGAGAAAGAATGACTCCTGTTTATTTATCCACGGAGGGGAGGAGGCAGAGGGGAGGTGGAAAGTACGGAAATGAGCTCAGCCAGCCTTGTAGGGCAGTGGCCTTGGGGGGAGCTCTGACCTCGGACGCCCCTGGACAAATCAAAGAACTATACTCTTGAAGGGAAAACACACCTGCAAAGCCGCTGTTTTTGCAGGCACAACAGCAGCAGCTGCCGAGATCCTGCTCATGTGTTCAAAGTGTTATGCAAAGATCTTGCCTCAGCTACAGTGGGCCCTCAGTATCGATGGAGAATTCGTTCCAGGACCCTCCACAAAGACTGTATTCCGTAGATGAATAAATCCAGCGCCAGCACACTGGAAGAATCTTCTGCAAGGCCTTCTCAGGCATGGGGAGGTTACGCACAACCTCCCTGTGCCTCAGAAGACCTCCCAGATGCCACCGGAAGGCACTTCCGGTGGCATCTGGGAGGCCCCCCCAGCTACAGGCTTGGCATTCACAAATGTTCAGATCCGTGGATGTTGAGCCCGTGGATAAGGAGAGCCCACTGTGTTTGAATTGCTTTCTGTGTGTGTGGGAAAGATGGAAATGGGTGATGCAGCAGAAGGGGGGTGGACTTGGCCTGTGGCTCTCAAGGGCAGCCTTTCTGAACAAGGGGACTTGAGTCTCTTCCCACCTGCTGCACTAGGTAAGCTTCAGGCAGACAGGATCCAAACCTGGGCGGCAAAGCTGTGCAAAGGGAGGCACAGGGGAGGGAAACTTTTCTTACTAGGTTTGCAATCTGTTGAGCCTTGTGCAACTTCCAACATGTGTGCCTTTCTCCCACCAACACAGGTACCGAGGCTTCTGCCTCATCCCGAGTTGGGCACTTGGTACATTCAGCTTAGCATCGTCTACACGGGCCAGCAGTGGCTCTCCAGAGTTTCAGGCAGGCATTCTTCTTAGCCCCACTTGGAGACGCTGCCAGCAGTTGAACCCGAATCCTTCTGTACGCCAAGCAAGTGCCCCATCACCATTTAATACCCTCACACACGTTTTCTTTGGAGTTTCCAGTTGTGCCGTTTCTGGCCACTCTTGTTCCAGCTTGAAACAGACTTGGAGCTCTCCCACGGCACCACGAGGGCACCCTTGTTTACTGCAGTGAAAACGGTGGTGGTGAAGAACTTGCAGAAAAGCACAAAAGGAGAGCTGTCATTGTTGAAAGACCAGGCGGAGCTGCCTGTTGACATCAGAGCCATCAAGGTCACCAGAGTCATCACACTTCCTAGCATGCAGAACACTTGATAGGTCTTATCTTGACATCACCCTTACGCAACCCTGTAAGTCTCATTCTCCCCGCATTGCGGCATGGAGGGCTGGGCTGAGGCTGAGAGGGAGCAGCCTGCCTGAGGACACCTACTGAGGTCATGGCAGAGACAAGCCACAAGCCAGACACAGCTGCTTCACAGCTCAGGCTCTTAGCCACTATGCTGCACCAACTATGGTCTATCTCGGGGTCTCCAAAGTAGGGCCCTGGGGCCACATCCTGTCTGCCTGCCGTAAGATTTTATCTGGCCCTCAGAATATTTTTTTTCCTAACCACTCAGCTGGACAGTTAACACGTCCACACTCCTCTCCATAGGACCAGAATGGCGTCAGCCTGGCTATCTCTCATTTTCAGTCACTTGGGCCATATGCTTTAAGATCCACAAAGCATAATCATTTAATATTACTCTCTCCCCTGCTGTAAAACAAATTGGATTTCTGCATGTTGATTTTTCAACAACGCTGCAAAACCATCATGATGAAGAAATAGCCTAATTTTTTACACATGCGTAAATAACAAACCGCGTTTCCACAACAGATCAGGCAGAGACAGCATGTGTATTGCTTGCCCTCCACCCTATAGAAATTTGGCCCACGAAAATGTGCAAAATATATGATGAGACCCTCCTACTGAAAAGTCTGGAGACCCCTGATCTACACTGAGACTGGCACTCGATGGTCTTTCCTGGTCCTGCTACAGGAGGTTCCAATGGGGCTCCTCAGATCTACACCAACCATTTTGCTGGCATAGAACCGAGGAGAGTAAGGAAGGGGGAAGAGGAGAGGGGACAGCGACAGGAGCCAAGCGCATGCCAGTGTCCCCTGTTCTGCCTCCCCCCTGCCCTGGCACTTCCCCGTTCCTTCCACTGCCTGCTCCCCATGCCAGATTAGTTAGCCGGCGGCAGCAGCAGATCTCGGACACTGCTGCCGTTTGCAGTGGCAGTTCCAGAATGGCTCAAGGTGGCACACTGTATACACTGCCATGTGCCTATTTACAGATGTTCCACTGTCAGAAAGCCCAACTAGGAGTGGGCTGCTAGACACTACACCCCACCAGTTTTGTAGAGCATGACTGGAGACACATCTCCCTTTTGCACTTGCCACACTGATTGCAACCAAATGTCCATTTGTTTCTTTCCCGTACAGAAAGAAAAGCAGGGTATACCTATTTTAATTAAAAAAAATATTAATCCTTTTAAAAATCCTTTTGTACAGAGTTGCTCAACTACAAGACTCAGTAGCATAGCTATAAGGGGGAATGCAGTAAGTATTGCAGGCACTGCAATGTGCCGTGTAAGCGGCCCCTCCCACTTGCCGTCGGGAGCCATTCTGGGCGGCGAATGCAGTAGCCACTAATGCGCAGAATGGCTCTGACAGTGAATGGATAGGGCAGCTTACACGGTGCATTGTGGCGCCTGCAATGCGTACCACCTGGCCCCCCAATAGCTATGCTACCTGCCAGATTCAACAGTGAAAGGGCTATTATTTTAACTCTTGCATGTGATATATGTTTGTGTTCCTAATTACACCTCTTACTCAGATGGGATATTGAGTAAGATAGGATGCAAATCTGAAGAATTAATATACATTTTAATGGCTTATGAAAATACTGGAAAAACACAGAACTGGGTAGAGGACAAATATACAGCCCTGGCAAACCACCACTCCAATTCACCTGGGATAGAGCACATGGTAGCAGCATGGAATGTTGGAACAATCACAGGGATTCCAGAACCCATGATGCTCGATAAGCTAGGAAAAAGGGGGATTTCCCAGAGTGGAACTTGTGGAATTTAACCATCTGATACTTAAAACCACACTGTACAAAGCATGCCTTAGAGCAGTGGTTCTTTTTAGCACCGGGTCCCAATCTGTTCAGGACCCACCAGAAGTGATGTCATTGCTGGAAGTGCTGTCATTGTGATACCAGCGTCTGGTGCTTTCCTGAGACTGTAGCAATAAGTTGGCATTTTCCAATAGCAAAGTGAATCAGAAATAAAAAAAGCCTAGTTGCAACCTTGACGTAAGCAAAATAACCACACAGCCCCTCCCCCTTTCCAGCATCCCATCTTCCCGTATTTTCAATATGGTTGCTCCAGGTGCTTTGCTACCCACTTGAAATTGGCTCGCGACTCACTGGTGGGTCCTGACCCAGTTTGGGAACCACTGCCCTGGAGGCATTCCGGCATGATCACACTGCTCCCCAGGATATAAAATACCCAACACAAGTCCTCGTACTGCCTTCTTGCTAAGAGAAACAACCACGAGAGAAGGATCAAACCAGCTTGAAGACCTTCCCTGAAGAACTGTTAGGCATTTGTTTGCCTTGCCTTGCCACTTGTCCTCCTTCAGACCCATGGCATCCTGGTGAGATAAGAACATAAGAGTTCTCGTCTTAGAGGAGCCACAGTAGGTCTGTTCAGCTCAGAATTTTCTTTCCAATAGAGCAGGGGACTTCAACCTTTTTCGTGACATGACCCCAATCAACCAATCAGTCATGAGACTGGGGAGCCACCATTGACTCCATCTCCCCCACCAAGCATGATCCACCCATCCCCTGCCCCCCCCACTTTCCCCCATCTCTTAAGACAGAAGAGGTAGACACAACAACCCTGAGAGGTAGCAGCCTGAGCAGGACCAGGCTTAGGAACTGCAAGGCAAGATAGTGAGAAGAGGCTGATTATATCAAGAACTTACATTTAGACTGGAGTACTGTGATGTGTTTTATATGGGGCAACCCTTGAAGACTGTCCAGAAATTTAAAATGGTCTGGAATGCTGCTGCTTGGATAGGGTGGTGGAGGCCAGGCCACAGAAGAGAACGTAATAGAAATTCTGGACCAATTCTAGATTCCACTATTCCCTGTTTTCCATGCCCAATTCAAGGTCTTGGCTTGGACCTTTTCATTTATTTAACACATTCCCACACTTCTCTTTTGAAAACTTTACACAGAGCAGCCTAATTAAATTAATATACAGTATTTACATACCACTTCTTGAAATTAAAATCTACACAGAGCAGTTCACAATAAAGCCATGATAAGATCAACAAGATTTCAGACGAGATAAAAATGAGAATAGAATGGCCCTTGAGGTAACTCAGTCCTAGGCTATACCAGCACCTTGAATTGGGCCTCAAAACAAAATGGTAGCCAATGCAGCGGATATAATCCTGGTGCGATTTGCTCTGTGTTCCACAGCCATGACTGGTACAAAGGGTGCATTTTATACCAGTTGGTGTTACTGAGCCATTTTCAAGAGCAGCTTCCCATACAGTGGTCAAGCTCGGACTGAAGCGAGGTCTGACTCCTCCACAACTAGCCAATCAGTCAAAGCTGAAAAAAAGAGATCACGGCCACTATTGTCATCCAGGCATCTGGAGGCAGTGTTGGGTTCAGTATTACTCCCAAGATGCACATTCATGCTTTCAGGTGCTTAAAGCCCCTGGGCCCAGGTTACACTAAGGTAAACTTTGCCTCAGCTTTAGGATCAACCTGCCAGATCCTGCTCTCTGGCCTGTCAGTGACATGAGTTTGGCTGGTGAGAACCAGAGGCAGAGCACCAACTCTGTGGTGGCAACATGTTTGGAACTCCCTCCATGAGAGGGTTCACCAAACGCTCTTCTTTCCTTATTTAAATGAGTGGCAAAGACTTTGAAAATTGTCATTAAATAATTCCCCTCCTTACATACTCCTTGCATGCTACCATGAAACCCCAAAATGTGGGACCTCTGGATTTTATGGCAGTGTGCAAGGAGCATGATAAGGGTTTGCAGAGGTTTGGTTTGGTTTGGTTTTTCGTGATGAAGAGACAGTGGACCCAGGACAGCATCAAACGACATTCCAGGTCTCTGCACTTACCTAAAACATGAAGGGAGGGAGG
The DNA here is from genome assembly GCA_029204185.1 of Lerista edwardsae. Lineage (NCBI taxonomy): Eukaryota > Metazoa > Chordata > Lepidosauria > Squamata > Scincidae > Lerista > Lerista edwardsae. The sequence goes on along the minus strand of JAJKFI010000175.1, from coordinate 1,055,159 downwards.
GGTAGGGGGGAAGCAGCAAATATAAAAAGCAAATATAAAAAGCTTCCACAGGGCTGAAGGCATGGCTGTGCATTCTTTCATACAACTCAAATTATTAACACGTTGCACAAAGATAACCAAAGTCTGTGCCAAGAAAAACAGCTGGATTCTCTTGTCTGTATGGATTATGCACCCTCATTGGGGCTTCTGCATGGGGCGAGACACGGCAATGGAGGATTATGGAGGTTTCTGTTCATGAATGACAGGCCCCCTCCAGAGGTGCACCTTTTCTCAGCAGGGTTAAGAGCTCCTAACTTCGCTTTTAAGCACCATCATGCCATATTGTGGCACCACATGCAATGTCCACTTTCCCACTTGCTCAAGGCCCTTGTAGGATCGTGCTTTGTGCTGCTGCCGCCACAGCCACCAGTCGTCTGGTGAACTCAACCATGCTAAATGCCTGGAGGGGGGGCACCAGGTTTCAACCCCCCCCCCCAGACAGGATCTTCACTCAATGAAGAACCTTCGGCAGCTCAGAGAATAAGTTGAAATGGAGAAACTGTGCGAATCTGACAAACGACTGTGGGTGCCAAGGAACAGAATACCGACAGTGGAGCCGATTTTTTTTTTTGTTTACAGCTGTTGGAATACATATCATTGACACCTGCTGATTAAAATATATATATATATATATATGTATATAAATAAATTTTTAAAAGACGACGACAAGATATAGACAGTCCGGCTTTTTCTCACGAACTTTATATTGCTTTGAAGGCATAATTACAGCCTTCTTTTGAAATGTGCTGAACAAACAGCACAGAGACAGAGAGAGAAAAATAAAGAGAGACAACCCCCAAACAACTCGTGGAGCCAGAAAGGAAGGTGCCGTCTCCAGCCGTTCTATCAAACAGCAGTCTCTGTTTTTTTCACTCTCAAGAACAAGGGGGAAGAGTCTCTCCTTCGAAAGCGGATTCCTGCCATCAGCTGGCGCAAAGCAAATACGACTCATGTGTACTGCACCGTGAGAACCATTTCCAAGTTTGGAGTGATTTACTGACAATTTTAATCTGCCAATGAGTTTCCTTAGAGTCAGGGCCATTTTTCAGCCTGCTGGATCAATTGCTCCCAATTGGGCCCCTTGCTAGGGTAAAAATAAAAAACCACATTAATATTTTTGCAAAATATCATTTCACAGTCACCATTTACTTTTTGTAACTATTTACTTTTCAAAGTAATCTACACATTTGTTTGTTTACTTGTAACATATTGTTTGGCCCTTAGGACACAATTCCTTGACGCACATGCCGCAATTCTGTGGACAAAGGACTAGACACTGACCTGATCTCAAGTTCTGCTCTATTAATATACAGCATCACACACAGCCCTTATTTTTACACAGCGCCACAGATGGCCTTTGCAAAGCAACAAGATGCGTCCTTGTCCCCCAGGAGTAGCACTGTGAAATACAGCACAGACAAGGGGAGGGGAGAGGGAAGGTAATCAGGGAAAGAATCTGTGTTGAATTGCACGGAGGTACACTTCATTTTGTAAGAGATGAGGACTAGGAGACTATCCCAACTTCACAGGGAGAATCCGTTCAATCAGGAGGTGTCACAGACCTGTTCCAGGAGGTAGTTCCAGGAATAAGGGGCAGTGAGGGAGAAAGGGTGGTGGAGCTAGAAGAGTGAAGGTCCCAGGCAGGAGTGCTGCAGGAGACTAGATCCAAGAGGTAGGGAGGTGCAAGGCCAAGGGGGGCTCTGATGCCCTCGCCCACTGCCCAGCCATTCTGGACAATGCCACGGCCCAGAATGGCTCCAGTGGTGAGCGGGAGGGGCCTCGTACTTGGTGCGTTGCAGAGCCTGCGGTAGTTACCATGCCAGCTCCCTATAACTACACTACTGTACTGTGCTGGACAAAACTAATCCAGAGCCACATCGTATCGCCTTGGGGAAATGCCAGGACTCCTCCACCTCCATTTCAGGCCATGGGAATGACACTGACTTGCTTCGCAAACGGTTGTGAGGAAGCACAAGGCAACACGCACGGAAGAGGTGAGCACATGACAAACAGCTTTGTAAATGGTTGGAAAGTACTGCTATGCCCGTTTTTGTTTGCTTGCTTGTTTTGCGCCTTCGCCTTTCCACACGAAAGCCAGAAGCCGCCTTTGCAGAGGTCTTTCAGCAGAATCCCTCCTTCAAAGAAGGCTTTCTTTCATGCCCCTTTTCCTGGCTTTGTACTCGAATGTTCAAGAAGCAAAAATATGAGCAAGAAGGAGAGACCGCCTAGGCAACAGTTGCTTTGATGCAGGAGGGAACCGCGTCAGCAGGCTGCATCAGCTGCGGCTGGGGGAACCCGCCAACGTGCCACTACCCACACGGTGAACTCAGCTCTGCGAAGCAGAGGTGGGAGAGGAGCAGGAGCAGAACTCTGACTTGCATGAAAGGACAGGAGTGAATCACACAGTTGCTCCAACACACACGCATCACACACACACACACACACACACACACACTCTTCCTGCAACTCTATTTCTGAATCTTGAAAACATAAGATGCATGGTCCTACCCTAGAACTTGGGCAAGTTCAACCACCTTTTGGGTGATAGCAGGGTATGAATGTTTTATGCATTCTAAACGAGCGATAGCTCAACACGATGCATCACAGCTGCCAGCCAAATTATGGCTTTCAGTGGTGTTTGGTCTAGAAGATGATTTAGCCACAGCATCCTGGTGTGATTCAACAGCTCAACCATCATTTCTTGATACAAGCAATGGTGAGAAAGCCTTTTGAAGGAACAGGTCCCCTTCACTGTGACTGCCGGCCGCAATTGAGCACCGCTGCTCCCAGAGCAGCATGGCATGCACACAAAAAAGACATAAGAGACCAGCATTCCTGTAGCCTTTGGAATGAATGCTCCCCATTTCGCCTGCACTTGAGCAAGAGTCTGTCTACCTCTACTGGATTGGCAGCGGTGGTTGGTGTGTGAAGGGGTGAGGACTTTCTGTGTCATGGCTTGAACTGGCTGGAGTGCCTTTCACTGGTGGCGCAGAGAGGAAGTATCTGGAAGTCCAGCTCCTGGTTCAAACTGCACAGAACCTGACATGCTGGACCGCAACTCAGTGCAGAGTAGCAGGCAAAGGACATTTCTCCCCAGGCTCTTCTGAAACTGTTGGCCAATCAGCGTTCTGTGTGGCTCCACAATTTTCCTACACAAGTAAAATCTACTGCAGTTGCTAGGTTTTAACTCTATTCCCATGAATTGTGGGGATTGAACTCTGCCACAAATTTACTTGGGCATTGTGATCTCCCAATCTCAGGCTCCCACACTGGCAGAATCCAAAGGCATACATAGACGGTATATTTGAAGGTGTTTGGAAATAAGCACAGCATTGCAAGGAGCACTCCGGTGCTTATTTAATGTTGTGTGCTTACAACAACAGAAATCCCTTCCTGAGCCAATTCTGACTTTAAAAGGGAGAGTTACCCAGGTAATGTCAAGTTTCATTACCTGGGAGAGAAGAACAGAGCAAGCCTTGTTTGAAGTATTACTTCCTACCCTTATACAGTTTGCTTAGGAGAAAAGATGCAGGGTAAGAATAGAGGACAAGTGGATTAGTCCCTGAAAAAATGAAAGAACAAGGAGGGGAAAACAAGTGCAGTGCCTAAGAGTTTGCAGTGGCAACCCACCTCCTGGGTTTACTGGATTACTGGGTTCACTGGGTTTACTCCTATTCTTTACTGGATAAACGGGCTGGATTAGAGAAAGGCACTTTTTGTAGCGAACAGCCAAAGCTCAGATAGAGGAAGGCTGCCTCGGGAACACTTTGTTCCAGATTAAGAGTGCCCCCAAATCCAGGGGATCTCTTTAAAATCAAACAGTAGCAGAACATGGGTGATCTGGGACTCACTGGCAATCCACTCCCTCCAAATGAACCAAGACCAGCCAAGGAAAACAAAACACAAATGTATTAAAAAGATGCAAAATATCCAAGGAACTGAGAGAAAGATGTAAGGACAAAAACAAAACAAAAGGCACTGATCAACTAGCAAAAGGGTGGTGGTGGCCAAGGTTGGCAAGGATGTTAAATGTGAGCAGCAAATTAAAAAAAAAAAAACTGTCACAATGGTTTTGGGAACTTTTCCTCCCCTGCTTACCCCCATGCTGTTATCCCCAAGGGTTCTGATACTCACACTTGCTGCAAGGTGAGCCGAAAAATAGGCAAAAATAGGGGAGAATCATGAATTGTTAGCACAGCTTGACAATATCCTGATAGTAGCACAAGCAGCACAAGCAGTCACCACCCCGCCACAGCCTTCATTTTCTCACTCTCTTACTCTCTCAAGGGGTCCCTACACTTATATGTGCAGCTTTCAAGCATGTGGAACAGCACACGACGAAACAATACAAGCTACTGATCTATGGCCCCTCTCCAGGGTGATCACATGGGAGATGCTGTCAGGATGAAAGGAGGGAAGCAGGAAGTGAAAAGTAGCGCTCTGATCTGGAAGCGCTTCCCAAATGACCTCTGTAGTGGTCAATGGGAAATGCATTTAAACACAGATAGGAGCATCTAACCACCTGCATAAACCACCACAAGACTATGGCCATGTAGTAGGTTACTGCTGCTGCTTCCACCACTGCCACAACCTGGAAGAGGGACACAAAGGCACACATGAGTAGTCTTTTCCAATTTGCCAGGTGAACATGAGGACTGGATGCTATTTCTAAAGTGGTGTTTTGTCTTTTCCCATTTCTTTACCCAGCATGTAATTAAGCTGTGGAACTCCTTGCCACAGGATGTGGTAATCCATCACAGATTATGTTCCGTCATGGGTGAGTGCAACCTCTTGGTTTTAGAAGCATTCTACCTCAGAAAGCCAGGTCCAAAGAGTGTAGTATCTTGCAGTCCTGTGTGCTCCCTGAGGCATGTGGTGGGCCACTGTAAGATACAGAAAGCTGGACTAGACAGGCCTTTGGCCTGATCCAGCAGGACTCTTCTTAGGTTCTTGCCTCCAGCATGCCATAAGCCCAGTGTGGCAATCCAGGAAGATTACCTGACCCGGAAATTGCAAGGTAAGAAATGGGACATTTTTGGAACCTTTGGGCCTGAAAGGAATCTTTAGGTAGACTTTGTACTAGCCTGATGGGGGTTCCTTGTGCAGGTCACATTTTTAAAGCAGGAAATAAAATCTGTGATATGTAAATCAGTCTTACACATTCTATTTTTTCCATGCCTTCAGAAGCCACAGAAATGTTTTCTGCAAACCAGAGAATCTGAGAGCCCTCAGGAAAGTCACACTCCAGGAAACCGTTCTATTGACACTACCCCGAGACAGACACCCAGCAGAGCAAGCAGCATCTCTTGATTTCTGAGATTAGCATCTCAGGCAGCGGAGGCAAAAGCTCCAAGGACGTCATCCAAGAAAACAGGCCTCAAGGAAAGCAGAAGCAGGAGTGCTGTTTCAGTAGCCCCAGGAACAGGTGGCTGTGGCAGGTTTACCAGCAGCAGGAAGGGGGCAAGAAGGAGACTGGAAAGGTTCTGCCTGGACTGTGGCTGGTGAGGTTGTACTTTTGACACCCTCCTATTAACATCCAGTAGGCGGTGGTAAGGTAATCTACCACCACCAGCAGCACACAGGGTCAATACTCAAGGGCAACACCAGTGATTTTCAATGTTTTTCTTCTCACGGCACACTGACCTCTATGGTCTTCTCTATGGTCTTTTCCTCTTGTGATGTCACTTCAGGCTTCCAGGAGACTCTTCTGGGTTCTGCTTCTAAGGCAACTGTCGGTAGAATGAATTTTCTGTCCCTCTTTCTCTGCCAGGGGATGAAGAGGGACAGACAATTTATTACTATAGACAGTTACCCTAGAAACAAAACCACAGAACCCGGAAGAGTTTTTTTAGTGATTTTCAACTGCTGTGCTCCAAACCCCCATACCTGTAGACCTTCTGCAGCACACCAATGTGCCACAGCACACCTGTTTAAAACTGCTGGGCTAGGCTGAACCTCCATCAGGGGCCAAAATCTCAGGCGCTTGCTTTGACCCCATCTGCTAAAATAGCAGCTTTGTGCCTTTGCAATAGAAAGTGACCGAGCCAGAGGAAGCAGCCCCTCTCACCCACCCACCCCCAAAAGCAAAGCAAAAGCGGCTGCCAGAGAAGGTCAGCGGCTGCCAGCTTCAAAGCAGCTGCCAGTCTGGGGAGCGTGATCCAACTCATCCGGGCCGAGAGAAGTGCCAGCTCCAGCCCTGATCCCAGCAGACAGAGAGCGGCGGAAAGACAAGGTGTGTTGCAAGAGCGGAGACAGCTTTCTCAGACAGCCAGGTCTTCTCAGCACCTGTGCCAAGAGTTCCCAAAGAAGGGGGGGTTGTGCCTGTCTGCTGAAGACCTGACTGCCCTGCTGGCACCCAGAAAATGCACAATGAAGACACTCTTTCTCTCGCCTCCCCCTTTCACCCCTGGGCTGTCGTGCAACTGGCGCTGGCCAAGTGAAGTTCACCCCCCCCCCCGACTGTTGAAAAAGAACAAATTCCCATCAGCATGCCCAGCATTCCTCTGCAAGCTGCAGCTGTTCAAAGGCAAACAGGAGTATTCCTACCACTGACAGCGAGCCAGTAAAACAGGAAAAATCAGCTGAACCTGTCAAATACTGGGGGGGGGGGTAGAGGAGTCTGGGAAGAAATCACGTGACATTCCTTTTGCATTGAAAAACACTTCCGGTTCAATTGTTCCTACAGAGCGCTGCAGGTTGGTCCTGCACCTACAGGCAACCAGCCCACCGAGACCGAGAGGCTGCCCCAGGAGTTTTGTGCAATGGGATTGTCCGGAGTATTAAGCTTTGATTGCATCAGCTACCCACATGTTAAGAATACAGTATGACTGGCCTTGCCAAATGCCCTAGTGGGAAGCCAACAAGCAAAGCATGGAGGCAACAGCTCTCTCCTACTGTTGCAAGCCGGCAAGGGATAGGAGACGATGCCATGCATGCACAAAGAACTCCTGTGCAGTGATATTGTTGTGCTAAATCACCATGCAAGGTGCAGCCTTCAGTTTCAAAGAAGCTTCTGGAGCTGCCAAAACTTGCCCGCTTCTGATAGAGATGGCCTCTGGAACAGACATAAGCCACCATCTGCTTCATGACATCACTTCTGGCTCAATTATGTCACTTCCAGGCCTCTATAAATGCAATTTGGCTCGCTGTATGAAACGAGTTTAACACTCCTAGAACAGAGGTTGCTTTCAGCCGTTGTGGCCAAGAGTCATCAATAAACCCCACCTCCTCCGTGATTATACCTTCCTCTTAAATGAAAGGAGGCCAGAATGTCACTTTCTAACCTGCAAAAACTACCAGGGCCTTTCTCAGTGTTCCACTGCTGCCGTCTCTCCTCTTGAAGGGTGATAGGTTTGGATATCACCTACCTTCAGAAGCCACAATCGGCAACACGTGGCTGGTTGTAACTCAAACCAAAATTCGTAGCAAACTACCAGCGACAGAGGAGAAATAAATTGTAATTCCCCCTTTTAATTCCCCTTTTAATTCTCCCTTCTAATTCCCCTTTCCCAAGTTAAGCTGAGCCATAGAATCATATTGTTGGAAGGTCATCTAGTCCAGCCTCTTGCCTGTCCTAAATTCTCCTAAATTCTCCTAAAGCATCTCCAGCAAGTGCCTGTCAAGCCTCTGCCTGAAGATCTGCTGAACCGCCCTGACTGTCAAACCCTTGGCCGCAATATTGAAGTGCTGACTCCTCCAATGATGGGCAGTCACTCTCTGGGTTTGAGGCAGAGAGGCCCTTATGCATCGCTGCTGCTACCTGAGATTCTTTGGAGAGGATGCCAGGGATTCAATCTGGGACCTTCTGCATGCAAAACAAGGACTGTTTCACCACAAGGACATTTTGGAAGCTTCCGTAACACCCTCTGCATGTATCACCACTGCTCACTGGTAACGAGCAATTCATCTTCCTGTCATGCCTGCACAGCACTACAGAGGTCAAGCCTTTCCTAAGAGATCCAAACAATAAGAGACTTTGGTGTGTCCGGGAGGGGGTGCCAAGAGCAGGCTCCCTCGCCTTTGGCTGGGAGTTCAAGACTGCACGACGGAGTGAGCTCCCGTTGCTTGTCCCAGCTCCTGCCAACCTAGCAGTTCGAAAGCACCTAAATGCAAGTAGATAAATAGGGACCACTTCGGTGGGAAGGGAACGGCGTTCCGTGCGCTATAGCGCAGAGTCATGCTGGCCACATGACCACGGAAGCTTGTCCTCGGACGAAACACCGGCTCTACAGGCTTTGAAATGGAGATGAGCACCGCCCCCTACAGTCGGTCACGACTAGACCATTCGGTCGTGGGGAAACCTTTACCTTTTTACCTTGACTTGAGGAACCTCTCTGGCAAGCCATATTTTTTGTCTCCTGCCCTGACAGTGGGTCAAGAAGCAGCTTGTTATGAAGCAGACATTCTACTCTAGTGTGAACATAATAATATGGGATGAGCCAGGTTTGGAGCCTGAGCCTCACATCAAGGCAGAATCAACTCATCTTAGCGGCATTCAAGGGGTCACGCTGGAAATTGGCAGTCACCAGCCCTGCAGCCCCAGCCACATGTTCAATGGGGTGATAATAAAACAACCCCACCTGCTGCCATGGTGGTGGTGGTGGTACGTATCAATGAGGCACTGGTTACATGCAGCGCTTGCAGAATCAGAGTCTTATTGCTGCCATTTCCGTGCATTTGAGAGTGTCCCAGAGCAAAGGATCTTGGCCAATATAGCAGGTTCCGTCTCCCTTTGTCTCAAAATTGGAGCCCTTTGTGATCAAGGTACACATTCCTCCAAGAAACAGAAGCATGCATTTAACCGGACATACGCCTCCTCCCAATTGATTTTTCAATTAGATTCGCTACTGTATACGTTTCTGAGCAGTGCAATTCAAAGCGCCAGTTTTAACCTTTAAAGCCCTAACTGGCTTGGGACTAGACCATCTTCTTCCACATGCGCTGCCCAATCACTGCAACCATTGTCACAAAGGAGGTGTGTGTGACTGGAGACATAACAGGGCCTTCCTGGTTTGGGCACCAGACTTTGAAACCCAGGAAGGCTCACCAAGTGTAGAACCTAATCACTTTTCAGTAACAGGTGACACACACACCCCGTAGTTTTAACACTGGAGCTTTTTAAAATAAAAATAAAAAATCTGGCCCACTGCTTTGAATGGATATTCATTATATCAGTTGCAAAGCTTATTTTTTTATGTACAGTACAGAGACTGGGAGCTGACAAGGAGAAGAAGTACATTAATTACAGGAGGTGCGGGAAATGAAAAACTATTTTTACAAATCCCTAAAGGCATTATCCCAGACAAAGATGCCAGGCATGTTTTAAAAATAACAGAAAGAAAGGCACACAACTCAGCCAAAGCATGGACAGGCAGTAGCGTAGCTGGGGGGGGGCATGCTAAGTACTGCAGGTGCTGCAATGTTCCGTGTAAGTGGCCCCTTCCACTCTCCATCCGAGCCATTCCAGGCGGCAAGCGCAATGCATTGCGTGTGCACTGCAGTATTTACTGTGCCACCGCCCTCGTATCTACGCTACATATCTGTTTTCAACCCAGAGGCTGGTAGCATGCCAACTGGGGTGGAAAAGGGAGGGGAGGGAGGGCAGATGAAAATCCCGGCCCAGCTCCGCTGGAAAAAGTATGTCAATACGAGGCCTTATTCAGCTTCAGAACCTTCACAATGGAAGATGAGGAAGAAACTGGGGGAAGATTGGTTCAGTTGCTTCTGCTGAGTACTGGGCAGGAAGAAATGGAAAGAGGCAGAGAAAAAACTGGAAGAAAGACCGCCTGTGAAAAGAGGGCCTGTTTTCCCTCCTTGGGAACTCACTGCCACTTTTGATACAGGATTTTGCACACGAGAAACCCGATCCTTTTAGGCTGCCGCATGGCTGCTGAAAAGCAGCTGAAAAGCACTGGATGTCTTCCCCTGTGCAGTGGTGGACCTTGGAAGGCCAGCCAGAGCAGGTAAGCCTGCTCCACCTGAATGGATCCCCTTGGACTGATGCCACCTATAAAGCTGGCACAGATCCAGGGTGACCCCTAGTGGCTGCTGGGCTTACCCTGGGGCAAGGGGGCAGACGTCCCCTTACCCTGAGGAGACCTTTAGCAGCCAAAACACCCCAGTGGAATACAGCAGAGGCTGTGCCTCAGCCACTGCATCCCCACGCAGGGAGTCAGGTAGCATCAGGCTTTAAGAAAGCCTTTGGGCTTGGGACTTCCTGTCTGAGCTGAACTCTGCCATCCTGCCTCCACTTACAAAGGCCCTTCCGCAGGTGCTCGGTGATCCAAGGGTGGGGGCTGTTTACCTTTGGCTGCCTGGTTTTCTCAAAGAGCACATGAGTCAGAAACTGTGGGCCACAAATGGAATGGGACAGAAGCATCCTCTCTGTATGTGTATGTGTGTGTGTGTGGGGGGGGCGGATTAGCAAGCCGGTGGAACAAAGACAGCTGCAGAGAGAGAAAGAGAGAGACAGACATATCTCCATCTTATCAGGTTCTTAATCAGTTCTGCCAATAAACTGCCTGGTAAATGTCACTGGTTTTTAAAAGGGTGAAGAGATTCGGCCGGCGTCAGCAGTTTCAGGCCAGTTCCTTAACTCTTGTGCCATCAAGCAAATGGCAATTTTCAGAAAGGTCAATGGTCAAGGAACCAGGTGCAAGGGGGCCTGGTTGAGCAAGCGTGGTCTTCTTTTTGCTCCCATTATCCATTCTAAAATTAGTCATAAACGTAAGGCTTGGCTGAACACCGAGGTTCTCAAAATATTTGGTCTCTGGAGACGTCTACACTCCTTTTAGGAGTCTCAAGGTTGTGCCTCTGCACCGTCGGAGCGAGCACTCCACGGGCGCAGACTGTCACAAACCTGCCGTAAAGCACATCAGGAAGTGCTGGCAGGAAGGCCTCCACTGTGTGCTGGAGCAGGTAAGGGCTTCTCTGACCAGCGCTGGGATGGAGACAGAGTGTTGGGAGGAGGACAGGGAAGGGCAGAATGGGGCAGGGCGAATCAGGCCCAGGAGGGGGCGGGATTGGCAGCAGCAGTGCGTGCTGTATACTATCCCCTTTCAGGGCCCAATCTGCCAACATGGATCCACAGACGTGCACCAGTGATTTGCACAGATGCGCATATCTTGCTGTGAGACACGGGCATCAGTTCAATATAAAGTCCTATATGCTTCTTCCTCTAGAACTACCATGCCCTCATCTGCAGCTGTATGCGTATTTATAGAATAAAATTCAACCAATTATGGTTTCCTTAATTAGATGGCAGATCCACTTACATAACCTGTAAAAGAAAAAGAATCTACACAAGTTTGTGAATAGTGCAGGGTCGTCGTCGTCCCCCCATCATCAGAGTAACTGGGTTTCCATGGCACTGAATACTACACACTGCCCTTGGTGGCTGTAAGGAAAAGAAGGGAGATTGGGGGAGGGAGAGAAGAGAGCAAGATGACAACCTGTAATCCCCCCCCCCCGGGGAAAGATGCTTCCCCTGAGTGTGGCTGCATTAGAAGACCTACTGCTCTGGAACGTATCTGGACCAGGAGCGGCAGGAATTGGCTTCCCTCTGTCCTTCAGAAAAACAGAGCTTTCTGATCTTGTTTGAGAGAGAGGAAGCATGCAACTTGTCTGTTTCTGGCACAACGCATGATCTGAGTCCTAGCGGAGATGGCACAATGACAAAGGACAGGACAGGCGTCGCTGCCCGAGGGGACTGGGGAGCAGAGCAGAGCACACCAGCGGGCTACAACCACATGCTGCCGTTTCCCCAGCGTCATGTTTTGTGTGACGAAGCCAAGTTAAGAGGATGAAAGGGGGCATGTCGCAGGAGCAGCCGTCAACATTCCTGCGGAGCCCATGTAGAACATCCCTCCCTGGGGAGGGGGGGATGCTCAGGGCTTGAATACGATACACACTGCTGGCTCTTGGCCCACAGGAGCAAAAATAATACAGGTCCAACCTTTTCATCCACAATTTTTGCACCTGTGGATTTAACTCAATGTGGGCTTCCCAGCCCACCTGAAGGCCCAGCTTGTACCCTCTGGATGTGACCGAAGGTGTTCTCCAGTCGGATCCAGAGGGGGTTCTGAGGCATGGGGAGGGTGCACACGGCCTCCCCACAAGTCAAAACAAACTGGAAGTGTTTCTTTGACATCTCCCAGGTGTTCTGAGATGCCTCAGAACACACTCCAGTCGCAGGTACAGGTCAGCTCACTCCGTGGACCCCATTGTCTACAGAATTCAGCATCTGTGGGGATTCCCGGAATGGAGGTCTGCTTGTAATAATAAGGTGCACAACATGGAAGTGGAAAGGGCTGGAATGGCGAGATGATGTCATTCCTTGCCTTGGAATGGCAAGGGCGTAGCTAAAGAAGTGCAGGGGGGGCAACTGCACCAGACAAGCAGCTTTAGGGGGACAATAATACCTTCATGTTATAGACCAGTCGATGTGGAATTTAATGCAGAATGCAATAAAAACCAAACCAGAGTGTAATATCTTTCAATTAAAAGTTATGGCCAAAAAACCAAGAAAATGAAAATATAACTGCAATGTCACTTCCTGTTGTGATGTCACTTCCTGGGCCTCATCTTGCCCGCTCCACTGGGCTACACTTTCATTTGCTGCACCAGTGACTGCAGAGACAGACATACCAAGCCATCAAGCACCCTGCAAGGAGCATCCACGCCACTCACTCGTTCTTTCAAAACCTGCTGCTCACAGTGGAGCACGACTACTCCAGCCCAGACACTGCTGAGTTTTCAAAGTGTCCTGTAGAGGCACAGGCCAGTGAGTGATCAGACACCAGCTGCACCCTCAAAGGCAGGCATTTATGCTGTATGCAGGGTGCCCAGCCTTCCACCAGTTAGCCCCAGCTAGCCCCTTTTCCCCTGCTGTCAGGAATGATGGGGGAACCCCTTCCAGCTCAGTTCAGCATTGGCTCAGTGCTTATGAGCTGTTGTGGAGAGCGGTTGAGGAGAACGTAGGTGTTCTCCCCAAGCACTCTTCCAGGACGTAATAGCAGAGCAGCCTTTTTAGTTTGTGGTTTGGTAGCTTCGCTTTCATTTTCTATTTTTGCTGAGAAGCACTTCTGGTTCGTAATATGCCCAAATGCTATGAGCAGAACACTTCTGTATCCCCTAAAGGACTTCCACAGTCTCCCTCCTTCCCACATGAAACGCAGCTATCTTGATACTCCAGCCCTATCTGGCCAGGACTGCTCACCTCTCCCCCGGCCCACACCCAGCTTTCCACTAATGCAGCGGTTCCAGAGTGTGCTTTGTGGTGCTCAGGGGAGTCACAAGGACCCCTGTGGCCCAGCAGCAAAACTGAGCAGCAGCAGGAGACTCTGCGGGGCAGGCAGAGCTGCAGTGCACAAAAACCACACACTGGGGAAAAAAACAACAGCCTGCCTCGACCCTCCTTGAGGGTCACATTTCTCCTCTGAATCCGGACGTGAGTGGTGGTGACGGCATTGTGTGATGTGTTTTGCAACACTGTCACTTCCAGATTTCTAGGGAAGTAAGTTTGGGAACGGCTGCACTAATGGATCCCCCTCCTGCCATGGGAGCAGCACATGAAAATGCCTTACACCAAGTCAGACCCTCACAGCCCAATCCTATGCATGTCTTCTCAGAACTAAGCCCCATTGTGTTCAAGGGGGCGTAGGGTCAACCCTATCCAACGTTCCAGCACTGATGCAGCCATGAGGTAAGGGAACCTCTGACTGCTCCCCACAACTGCAGGATGCAACACCTGCTCCATTGGCATGGCTGCATCGATGAAGGACTGTCGGATAGGATCGGGCCCTTACTCTCATGATAATGTGAATGTAGGATTGCCGCTTCAGTCTATTACGCTAAGCGTAGGGACGCTTACAGACTTGGTCTTCCACAGGTTTAGGAACAGAGGAAGGCTGGCATCTGTATAAGGACAGAAGACCAAAGAAAGGGAAGGAGCAGGCATTTCTCGCATGCTGCTATTTTCAAGTCTTTTCCCTCCTGCCAGGGACCTAATTTCTGCCCATTTGATGCTGATGAAGGGAAGAGAACGGCACCAGCCAGGCGAGGAGACGAAAAGATCAAACAGTTTCTTTCGGCACTCTCTCTCTCACACACACTCACACAAGCAAGGCTCCTCTGGCAAGCCAGCGTTACTGGGTGTGCTCAGCACGGACAGTACAGACGTACTGTATGTGTGTGAGGTTTGTTTGCTCTGGAAAAAATTAGATAAGTGCTGGGTGAATGCAGAGTTCTCAGGGCAGGCAAGGAGGAACAAAACAATCCGGTGCTCTCTGAGGAGGGGGACAGCCAGGCCTTCCAAAACCAGCACGGGGTGGGGTGGTCAAAAGGAGCCTTCCAGCCTCTGCCCTGCAGAGAGCAAAAAACTCTCGAGCAGGGTCTTGTTCCGCTCCTCCTTCAGCTCAGTTTGATCTCCATTGATGCGGTCAAATGCTGCTTGAGGCTGAATGAGCAAAGTGCCCCTGTTGGGGGAAAAGCAGGTTCCAACCAGCCCTTGGCAAAAAAAAACACCTTTACCTGGCACTGGGGACAAAGTAGAGGAGGAGGAAGACGGGACACCCAGAGCTCTGGGAGGCCACAACCAACCTTGGGATGCTGCATTACTACAGCAGCCCTACTGGATTAGACTCAGGTGGGCCAAAGCTGGTCCAGCACCCCTGCTTCCTCCCATGTTGGCCTCTGGAAAACCCACAAGCATGGCATGAAAACAACAGTCACCCCATTCTACCCTCCACCTCACCACTGGTATTCAAAGCCGCGCCGCCTCTAAATCTGGTCTTCAGTTTAATTATTCTAACAGCCATTTACAAGCCCATCCGCCCCCGGAGGTAAGCCACTGACAC
>JAJKFI010000175.1:1010725-1040255 GCA_029204185.1 Lerista edwardsae | reverse complement strand
ACAGCCATTTACAAGCCCATCCGCCCCCGGAGGTAAGCCACTGACACCGGCGCTAGGTGACCGCCTGCCCCACACTGTTCGGAGGCAGGCACGCAAGCCATCAAGCTCACTGGCGTCACGGCCTTTTCAGGAGGGGCGGAGCAGGGGTGGGACTGGCGGTGACTCTCACTGTCGGCTTCCGACCACCGTGCAGGAGGCTAAATAGCAGGCACAGAGGCAAGCAGAGCGCTCGCGCCCTGTCCACCGGGAAAGGGAACGAGCGTGGCTTCTCCGGCGGCTCCTTCTTCTGCAGAGCTTCCCACAGCTGCCTGGTTGCCGCTGGATGCACCGGTAGTGGCCTGGCTGCTGTGGGATGCAGCAAAAGCCGCCTGGCTACTGCATCTCGCCTGGGCAGTCAGATTGCTCAGGACTGGGCTCTTATGCACTGCATGAAAAAGGTCTGTCCCGTGACCATCCTCAGACTCCTGCCAATCAGACTGACTGGGTGACATTGAATTATGTCAGTATTACAATATTCATTACATGAATACTACGAGAGGTCCACACTATGCATAATCCGTGGTCACAGAAACCCCCTTAAGTTGCCTTTTCTTAAAATGAACACTTTCCAAATGCTTTAGCCTCTCCTTGCAGGGAAGGTGTTCCAGGCCTCCCCCCCCCCAAAAAAAAAACACAGTTTGGTTGCCCTTTTCTAGATTATCCCGCTCCCCACCCCCACCCACAAGCACCTGTTTTCTTCCCACTTTGACTCAAAGTATCTGGCACGCAGACTTGTGGGCGGCTGATTGTGTAAAGATAGAGAGGCAAAAGGTAGCCGAAAGGTTGCAGTAAAGCACCTTTTGCACATTCAGGAAGAAAACAAACCTTGCAGCAGCAGGAGATACAGGCCACCTTTTCCTCCTAGCAAGCCAGAGCGGTTCAGCAACTCTGCTCCATCTGCCCAAGCCAGAGTCCAGGGGGCTTGACAAAGTGCGATCAGGAAGGGGGTCAGAGTGCTTGGGACGTCAAGAAGAGTTTTGGCACACAAAACCGCATGCAGAGAAAGCAGCTCCCTCCAAAAGCAAGACATGCAACTGGTGCAGTCCCTTCATTCTGTACAGACTTTACCTCTTTCTAGCCCTGGGAAGTGTGATGAACACATAAAGCTGCCTTTAAGCAAGTCAGACCCAGGGCTTTGGGTGCAACCTCAAGGCCAGAGTTATGGGTACTCTGTGTAAGATGGGTCTGAGTAAGATGACCGCTTGGGTTTTACGAAGCACCAGGAATGAGGAGCAGGGAGGCACAAGCAAGAAGGAGAAGCCTGGAGATTGTTGTTATTATTACAGGTTGGCCCTTCTTTTCTGTCCATTTGGGACCTGCAGATTTGACCCAATGCAGGATAGGAGGGCCTCACTATACCTCCTGCGTGTGTGCGTGACAGAAAGGGTCTTCCGGTTATATCTGGAGGGAGGCCTTCTGAGGCATGGGGAGACCATGTGCAGCCTCCCCGTGCATCTTAACATCTCCAAATGTAACCAAAAGGCACGTCCAGTCACTTTTGGAGGTCCTCCAATGGCCCTGACTCACAGATTCGATTATCCGTGGGTTTCAGTATCCGCAGGGGGACCGGGAACAGTTTTCCCCACGGATACCAAAGGCCAACTGTATGCCACTTTTCAACAAAAAGTAGTTCATAACGTGGCTTACATTGCTAAATAAAGAAATCTTGGTGAAATATGGTGAAGTTGATCAGACTTAGATGGGCGCTGCAAAAGCAAACTTGTGAAAACCTTGTATCTGGGGCCAGAAAAGCCGCGTTTCTCCTGTGTAACTGAATATTTCAGTACCTCCCACAGACCCCACTGTTGCCAAGTCATACAGCAAGTGAACTTCCCAGCACATATGAGCCATTCCAAGCCCCTACCATCCACCTGCAGAGCTAGAATACATTTTTGGCAATGGGTAGGCAACAGAAAAAGTCAGGATGGTGACCTTTTTCTGTGCCCACACTAATCAGACCATACCCTCTGGCCTCTGCCATCAAGAAGGGGACTTGGGGCTACTGGGAGGTTGTGTCCCAGGAGGAACATCGAGACGAGAAGAGAAGCCTGGTCTCATCAATCAAACTAGCGATTTTCAACCTTTTTCCTCTCCTGGCACACTGACAAGGCATTAAAATTGTCAAGGTACACCATCAGTTTTTGACAATTGACAAGGCACACTGTGTTGGCTGTTGGCAGAAGCTCACATTCCCCAATGGTCCTACTCAAAAGTGACCCTCCTCTGGACTCCCACGGCATACCTACGGTCACAGTGATGTCATTCAGGGGGAACGGACCAGAACGAGCGTTCCGGATCCTAATGGGCTCTGTGGCTGGTTCTGGGTTCCCAACAAGTGCCAATCAAAAGTGAGTTCCTGTTCCTAAATCATTTGAATGACACCACTGCCTACGGACCCTTCGTGGCACATCAATGTTGAAAATCGCTGAATCACACAGAGAATGAGCCATTGCCAGGAGCCTGCTTCCCCAGCCCCTCCTGTTAGAAAGAACTCTGGTGCACACAAACTGACTGCATGCTGCTTCCCCCAGGAGTGTGGGTTGTCAAGGCCCATTACAGGGGAAGAATGGAAGAACCTGCCTGCATCACTGGAGAAACAGTATTGGCATGAGACAGCTTTGTCTGTCTCATGTTGGAGACTGCAACAGTTTTACTTGAAAGCTGCATGATTTGAGAAAAACCTAAACACACACACGTGTGCATGCACACACACACAGCCCAGGTGGTATGGGCAGAGGCAGATCTAAGGGAGGGCAAAGCTCTAAGTTTTGCAAGAAGCCTTACTTTGCAGTGGAAATCACTCCTCTCCTGCACCATTTTAGCCAATCCTCACAGAGAAAAACAACAACTTGGCGTTGCTTACTGGCTACAGCAGCAAGGGAGAGGAGGGATTTACATGACAGGGTAAGGCTTCTTGCAACACTTAGAGCTTTGCCCTCCCTGTAGATCTGCCTCTGGGTATGGGGAATCTAGAGGGCCACCTTCTCCTGTGTGAATTGGCCTCTTGGATCCTCTGCAGAGGTCCAACTAGGAGAGCCTGCCCCCTTCACAGATTAAACAGGTGGCAACAGGAGATGGAGCCTTTGATGTGGTGATGCCCCCCAGCTGTGGAACACCCTCCCTGGAGGAGCCACTTGGCGCCTCTACTTCTGTCTGCCAGGCACCGGGTGAAGTGCCTGGAAGCTTAATTTTCTATTTATTAGGTCTGGATTTTTTTACCATTGCCAATTTCTTAATAGTTTTGATTGGGGCTCCTTTGCTTTTTTGTTTGCTATTATTGGTTTGTTTTAAAGGCGTGAGCCTCCCTGGGCGCGTTGTGTGAGAAGGCAGGAGAAAAAGGGTTTAAAAGAGAAATTAAAACCAAACCAAACCAGGAGTGCTCAGCTGCCCAGACATGGTGGGAGGAGGTGCTGCTTCCAGAGCCACACAACCCTAGACATTGCTAGCCTCAGAGCACAAACCTGTGCATGTCTACTTGGAAGTAAGTCCCATAGTGTTCAATGGGGCTTGCTCCCAGGAAAGTGTGCATAGGATTGCAGCCTAAGTTTGTGCAGCATTAAAAAAGGGACTCGCCTCTGTTGACGGTTTTCTCCTTTAATGTTTCTAATAAAGGCTTCCTTCCAATGCACAGACCACAAGCTCGGGGGGGGGGGGGTACTCGAAGGTGGCCGTTAGGGAAACCTTCAAGGAAACTTGCAGGAACGCAATGTCCTGAAATGGCTCTGAGCTGGAAAAGGAGCTGTTCCCGATGAACTTATTTGAACTCAGAGCACAGCCACACCGAGCCTGTCCAGGAGAGAGTCAGCTACGGACAATGAAGGCTCTACCTGGAGAGTGGTGTTCAAGGGGACACCCCCCACCTCCATGTTCAGGACACAGGGAATGCAAACTGCGGCTTCAGGGATTTCCCCTGACCCTTGCCAGGTACCCATCCGCAGGGACATTCCCCCTCCCTGCAGCTGGCAAAGCACTCTCTGAATCAGAACTGGCCAAACTGTGTCATCATCACCCTCCAAGAAGGGAACGCTCCCTGCAGAAGGGCAAGTTCAGAAAAACAGGGTGATTCCTCCAGCCAAAGTAGTCAGCAAAACAAAAATACCATAAACTCACAGAGGCTCTCCCCACCAGCCACCCACCCACCCACCCGCCCCGTCACGTCGCCCCTTCAGTCCTTGAGAGAATGAAATAACACTCTGTGTAATGAGCAAACTGCAACACCAACCGCCGCCACTCTGAATCAGATGGTATTTTGGGCTTCCAATTCAAACCCACACCCAAAATGCTATGGCAACCACCCATAGCCGACAGTGCCAAGCTCCATTTTTAGCAAGAAGCCATGAGACATGTGCTGAGGGTGGGGAGGGGAAGAAGTTGGGATGGAACAAAACACAACACCAGGGGGAGTGGAGAAATGGATTTTCAAACCATTTCTGGAAGTTAAAACTCAGTGTACTGACTCAGAAGCACAAAACAACAGATTCCTCGGGTGAGGGCGGAAGAAAAAAGGACAAAACTCCATCGCCTTCAAGACAGAGTCAAGCAGACCACTCTGCATGAGGGGGAATCTGCAATGGCAGATAAACTCCCATTTCAGGCATGTAATGGGGTGGGGAAGAGGAAAGGCTGGAGGCTAAACACAACCAATCCAAAGGGCACCCCTTGCTCCTCTTCAACACGCAGGCCTGGAGACAGGGCCACTTTGCCACTTGGGCAGTGCAATCTTAGGCATGTCTACTCAGAAGTAAATCCCACTGACTTCAATGGGAAGAACGCCAAAGAAGTCGTGGATTGGATTGCAATGCCAAGCCCTTCCAAAAGGGTACAGAGCAGCAAACACTCCACACCACATCTGGCTACATGAATGATTTCAGCAGCTTTAACAGAATAGGAGCCCAAAGGTTTCCTGCTTTAGCGGCTTGCAGCATAGACCCAGACAGCTGCCCTCCCTGCTGCCAGGAGTTTCATAAGAGGGTTAGTTGAAATGTGTCTCCATTTAACCTTGTGGGGAGGAAGACAGTAGCTAATATTGATGTTACAACAGCCACAGGAAGAATAATTATTAACAAAAAAAAAATCAACCAAGATTTTTGTGCAGCCTGTAGCGCAAGATGCATTATCACTTGTGTAGCCTGGAGAAAAGGAATCTGAAGGGGGATGCCCTCTGACAAAACAAACATCTGCCTCCTTGTACTTTGGACTCAACTGAGAATGGAGAATTATAACTCCAAAGGGATGGGCCAAGCAGATAAAACGGCATCTTCTCGCCCACTCATGTCTGGACACTGTCATGACTCCTGCCCTGAGCTCAAAGTTCAGCCCACAGGAGGCAGTCTGGGCAGAACAAGCAAGTCCTGGACCAGGCCTCAGCCTCCACATGGGCCCAAGCCCACCAGGCAGGAGACCTCCAAATCATGTCTCGCAATGGTCTGTTTCGGATTATTTTCAACATGTGGCCTCTGATGATGCAGACGGTTCTACCAAGTAGGTCTACCAGCAGTCTTGACCCTTGAGCCCTTCGTAACAAATTAATGGCCCAATCCTATATTCCCCCCCCCCAGACACACACACACTCGTGCACATGCACCACAAACAGGAGCACTATATCTAGCAGGGTGTGTTTGTGTGTGCATCAGGAGGATTCAGAGGCGCAAGAGGTTCTTTACACCTCCATAAGCTTCCGGTTCCACAATGGGTCTCTTCGGACCTGTGCTAGCAATGTTCTAGCTAAGGTCCAAGGAGAGAAAGGAGGCAGGGAGACTGCAGAAAAGAGGGACAGGGCCTGGCACATGCCATCGATGCCGGATCCACCCCCTCCCTCCCTCATCTTCCCTGCCACCCATTATGCTCCCTCTCCACCCAGTTCTGCCTTCTCCCCACCCCTGCCTTCTCCCTGCCCATTCAGCTGGCTGAGAATCCATTGGTGGGGATGGAAAGATCCCACCCAGCCCACTGCTTGAATGCTCATGTTCTGTTGCCCCCAGGCCCAAAAAGACTGGGCCATAAAGCTGCCAGTATGGGGAAAGTGAGAGGAGGTAGTAATTAATGCCTTTTTACGGGGGAGTAAAATGTAATCAGGACTGATGGAAGCGGTGATAAAGTTGCTCCTCCATATCCTCCCCGCCCCTTATTGGACCCCTCTATGCAAGATGATGACCAAACAGTTTCTAATCCCTTTTTGGTAAGGTGACTGAGCCCATGGTGGTGATAAAGCAAATTATTATTCTAGACCCATCTCAATCAGGCTTCCATTATGGGTTTGGGACTGAATGCCTTGGTTACCTTGACTGGTGAGCAAAGCTCCAGTGACTAGACAGGAGTTCTGTTGGACCTCTTAGGAGCTTTCACTGCTGTTGATCTGGTACCCTTCTGAATGATTTCACAAGACTGGGTCTTGGCGGCACAATGTACGTTCACTCCAGCCTGATCAGTGGGGAGGATCCAGAAGGTGGTGCTAGGAGACTTAGCCCTTGACCGCGGTCCCCTCAGGGTTCAATCTTGTCCCCTATGTTGTTTAACAGCTACATGAAATCATAGGGGAGACCATCCAGAGGTTTTGGACTGAGGAGTCACCAGTGTGCTGAGGACATCCAGCTCAACATCTCCATGTCATCTGACGGCAGGGAGCCTGCGGGGATTCTGAACTGGGGCCTGGAGGCCGCGATGGGCTGGAAGTGGCTTCAAAGCCCAATTGAAGTTCAATTCGGATCAAAAGAAGGTGCTGTGGGTCAGTAGGGGAGATGATCCTTGAAGGGCGATGAAGCCTGATCTTGATAGGGTTGTATTCGCTCTGAGAAGAGCAGGTGCACAGCTTGGAGGTGCTCCTGGATCTGTCCCTGACATCAAGATGCAAGTGGTGAAAGTAGTGCCTTTGCCAACTATCATCTAGTATTCCAGCACAACCCTTCCTGGGGAAAGCAGCTCTGACCACATTGATCCACACCTCTTTTTTATACTACTGCAAGGCGGCTGCCCCGAAGATTATCCGGAAACTGTGTAAGTGGTATAAAATGCTGCAGCCA
The DNA here is from genome assembly GCA_029204185.1 of Lerista edwardsae. Lineage (NCBI taxonomy): Eukaryota > Metazoa > Chordata > Lepidosauria > Squamata > Scincidae > Lerista > Lerista edwardsae. The sequence goes on along the minus strand of JAJKFI010000175.1, from coordinate 1,033,197 downwards.
GATTGTTAGCCACATGGAGAGAGAGTGTGTTGCCCATCCTCAGGAGCTACAGTGGCTTCCAACTGGTTTCCAGGTCCAATTCAAGGTACTGGTTCTTACCTTTAAAGCGCTACAAAGCATAGGCTCACTCTAGCGCAAGGACTGCCTTGTGAAATTATTCACCCATTAACGTATTTTAGGAGCAAGACTTGTTCCATGTGCCACCATCGCAGCAGATACGACTGGCGTGCGCATGGGAAAGGGCCTTCTCTGTGGTGGGTCCCCATGCTTGGAATGTTGTACAAAGAGAGATGCAAGAAGCCTCCTCACTCCCCTACATTCAAAAAGCTTTTAAAACCTAATTTGTTTCACCAGACGTTTAGATTGACATCACTGCTCCTTGCAGACAGATTTCCTCTCTTTTAGTTTGTACATGATTGTTTTCCTGTCTTTTATGATACAGTTGTCCCACGTATACCAGGGATACCTGAAACCACGGCGAGCAGGAAACCCTATACTTACTGTGGCTCTGCGCAAGCTCTCCAAACTGCTTCCTCTTTGCTGCAAAGAGGAAGCAGTCTGGAGGGCTGCAAATGGGCAAACAAAACCAGATAAGAGTGGGGGGGGATTCGTGAACCAGTTAGCAGCTCCAGCTCTAAGCCACTACATCACATCAGCTCCCTGATCCCCAGCCTTGCCTCCCAGGCTATTTAATGGGAGCAATAATGACAAAAGCAACAAAAGCTAGGGCTTTGCAGAACAATTTTGCTCTCATTTTTGGTGCAAACAGCTTATTTAAAAATAAAACCCACACATTTCCAGGTGAAGAAAAGAGCAGGAGCACAAAAGGATCCTTGAAGAGTAGACAGGCAAGAGAGCTTTCACGAGTGCTATGGCCTGATGGACAAGAGAGAAAGCCAAGCAAGGCCTCTGCAGCTGCAAAAGGTCAAGCCAGCCAGCATGTGGGAGGGGCCGAGTGGAGCAGGGAAAAGTCAGGCTCAACCACATGCCTTCACCACCTCCCGGTGGCTTGAGATGCTAGCTAAAAGGAGAGACTAGGGTTGGGGGCTATTTACTCACTGCTCTGGAAGAGCAGGACCAGCCTGCTGCCATTACATAAGGATGCCTATGAATGAAGATGACAGGTGCAAGAGGACACCCAAGGGGCACACTTGATGCAGTGGGGAGAGGGATCAGGCTACTGCCCTTACATCTGTAAGGCTGCCTGGAAGCCAGGCATTCAGGATCAACTTATTGTGCCAGATGCCAAAGGACTAGCCCAGTGGCACTCTCTTTCTCCAGCCAAGACAGGGGCTGGAAGTGTGGGGATATTTCCAACAAGGCATTGCAGAAAGGCTACCAGAGTCCTGAGGAAAAAGGGAGGAGGTTGCATTCAGCTGGTCTATCAGGAAGCTCAACAGCCCCATCCTATTCATGTCTACTCAGAAGTAAGTCCCATTCTGTGCAACAGGGCTTACATTTAGGAAAGCCCCTGCATCCAGGACTGCAGCTTAGACCAATTTAAAACATTTTGATCTGCTAAGCCCAACTTCATTGGTCAGCAAACTTTAAACATTTTAAAATAATAGTTTAGGCCAGTGGTTCCCAAACAGTGGATCAGGACCCACCAGTGGGTTGTGAGCCAATTTCAAGTGGGTTGCAAAACACCTAGGGCAGCCATATTGAAAATATGGGAAGATGGGATGGCTGGAAAGCGGGAGGGGTGTGTGGTTGTTTTGCTTGTGTCACGGTTGTAAACAGGCTTTTTCCCCCTTTGTGATTCATTTTGCTATTGGGAAGTAGCTGAGAAATAACCCAACTTACTGCTACATACTTAGAACATAAGAAGAGCCCTGCTGGATCAGGCCAAAGGCCCATCTAGTCCAGCTTCCTGTATCTCACAGCGGCCCACCAGGTGCCCCAGGGAGGCATGAGACAACAAGATGCTTGCATCCTGTTGCCACTCCCTTGCACCCAGTACTCTGAAGTAGCCTACTACTAATGTAAGGAGGTTACAACCCATCATTGCCTATAGCCCACAATGGACTTTTCTTCCAGAAATCTATCCAAGCCCCTCTTAAAGGCATCAAGACCAGATGCCATCACCACCTCCTGTGGCAAAGAGTTCCACAGATGAACTACCCGCTGGGTAAAAAGTACTTCCTTTTATCTGTTTTAACTCTCCCAACCCTCAGTTTTAGCGGATGCCCCCTGGTTCTGGTGTTTTGAGAGAGGGAAAAGAACATCCCTTTATCGACTCTATCCCTTCCATGCATAATTTTGTATGTCTCAATCATGTCCCCCCTCAGGCGCCTTTTTTCTAGGCTGAAGAGCCCCAAACGCTGCAGTCTTTCTTCATACGGGAGGGGCCCCAGCCCCGTAATCATTTTCGTCACTCTGTTCTGCGCCTTTTCCAGCTCCACTATGTCCTTTTTGAGATGCGGCTACCAGAACTGTACACAATATTCCAGGTGTGGCCTTACCATCGATTTGTACAATGGCATGATAATATTGGCTATTTTATTCTCAATCCCTTTTTAAATTACCCCAAGCATGGAATTGGCCTTCTTAATTGCTGCCGCACACTGGGTCGATACCTTCATTGAATTGTCCACCAGCACCCCAAGATCTCTCTCTTGAGCTGTCAGAGACAGCTCAGAACCCATAAGCCTATAGGTGAAGTTTTGGTTTTTGGCCCCAATGTGCATCACTTTACACTTGTCTACGTTGAAACGCACCTGCCATTTTGCTGCCCATTCCCCCAACATGGAGAGATCCTTCTGGAGCTCTTCACAATTCCTTCTGGTCTTCACCACCCGGAAAAGTTTTGTGTCATCCGCAAATGTGGCCACCTCACTGCTTATCCCTGTCTCCAGCTCATTTATGAACAAGTTGAAAAGCACCAGCCCCAAGACAAATCCCTGGGGCACTCCGCTTTTCACCTCTCTCCATTGAGAAAATTGCCCATTGACCCCCACTCTCTGTTTCCTGGCCCTCAACCAATTCTGAATCCATAAGAGGACCTGCCCTCTTATTCCCTGTGAAGTTTCTTGAGCAACCTTTGGTGGGGGACTGTGTCAAACGCCTTCTGAAAATCCAGGTATATGATATCCACAGGTTCACCCACATCCACATGCCTGTTGACTTTTTCAAAGAATTCCAAAAGGTTATTCCAAAAGGGTATTCCAAAGTTATTCCAAAGAATTCCAAAAGGGTAAGGCAAGACTTACCCTTACAGAAGCCATGCTGACTTTCCTTCAGCAACACTTGTTCCTCTAATTGTTTTAGGATTTTATCTTTGATGAGGCTTTCCACCATCTTACCCAGAACAGACGTTAGACTGACCGGCCTGTAGTTTCCAGGGTCCCCCCTTCTCCCTTTTTTAAAGACTGGCGTGACATTGGCTATCCTCCAATCCTCTGGCACCGTGGCTGTTTGAAGGGACAAGTTGCATACTCTAGTTAAGAGGTCAGCAACTTCATTCTTTAGTTCCTTAATAACTCTTGGGTGTATACCATCTGGGCCTGGTGACTTATTTATATGTAATTTATCAATTTGATCTAACGTTATCTGATTTAATTCCTTAGTTAGGAAGGGCTGTGGTATCTGCCCAAGTTCTTCTGCTGTGAAGACGGACGCAAATAATTCATTTAATTTATCTGCAATCTCCAAGTCCCCTTTTATATCCTTTTTCCCTCCCTCACCATCCAGCGGGCCAACTGCCTCTCTGGCAGGTTTCCTGCTTCTAACATATTTGAAGAAGCTTTTATTATTCCCTTTTATGTTGCTAGCCATGCGTTCCTCAAACTCTTTCTTGGCCTCCCGTATCACCTTCTTACTTGTCTTTTGCCAGAGTTTATGTTGTTTTTTATTCTCCTCACTGGGGCAAGACTTCCACTTATGGAAAGAAGCTTCCTTGCTCTTTACAGCTTCTCTAACTTTGTACGGCAGCCATGCAGCTACCCTCCTGGACCTTGTCGAGCCCTTCTTTCTTTGCCCTATACACTTCTGCTGGGCCTCTACTACTGTTATTTTTAAACAGCCTCCATGCAGCCTGGAGAGACTGGACTCTTTTTACCTTCCCTTTCAATTTCTTTCTAACTAGCCTCCTCATCTGAGGGAAATCTGCCCTTCGAAAGTCAAGGGTTCTTGTGTCAGATTTGCTCTGCAGTCTTTCCTGGACATGCATGGCAAAACCAACTGCAGCATGGTCACTGTTCCCCAATGGCTCAGTAACACTTACATCCCTAACTGAAAGCAGCAGGCTCTGGAGTCACAATGACGGCACTTTTGGTCATGACATCACTTCTGACAGGTCCCGGACAAACTGTCGTTCTCTAAAAAGCAGGTTCCGGTGCTAAAAGTTTGAGTACCACTGCTTTAGGCAAATACTTACAAACTGTGACATACATAGTCAAAAACAAAAGTATGATTTTGTGTAGCAGAACTTTTAATGTATATAGATTTAAGTAACTGAATAATTCACATACTTTACTTCCATATACTTTGAACCATCCCCAAGATCACAGGAGGAGGCTCTGCTCTGTATTCTGGTTAGTAGAAGTTATAGGGAGAATTATAGGGAGAAGTCCACTCAGTGCAAAAATGCAGGGCTCCACACACCCCTCCCAAAGACAAATTCTGATTCACGGGGAGCTATGCACCCCCCCCACACACACACACACAGCAAGACACATTGCAACCACCACAAAAGAAGAGGAAGGCATGAGAGAGATGGCAGCAGACAAGATGTGCACAATTGTAAAGTCCTGTCGGCTCTTATCCGGGCAAAGATCTCGGCTTGTTTATTCGCCCTTCACATCCTGCAGGGCAACAGGGCTGGTTCCATTCCTGAAAAAGCCACATGCCTCATAAGCAAAGCAAATATTGTTTACAGGAAGTTTCCCAGCTGCAAAATGCCAGGAGGAATTAGGCTTTGCACCTTGCAAAGCCATGGGCTGGGCCGGCTCGTGGAGGAAGGGCATGACCCACTGATTTGTATGGGACCCACTGCAGCAAGAGAGGACTGCAAAAGCAGTTGAGGGAGGGGAGGGGGAGCTGAGCAAGGTTGGCCAGGGCTGAGAATCTGCATGGCAGGTGCTTAGCTAAGCAGGGCGTAGGCAAGGCAGAATTAATTCTGCCAGGCAGTCTAGACTGCGGTGATCAGGCCCCAGGAGTGTGGAATTCGTGGGCCAGAAACAACACAAGAAAGGCTCCACGAGGAATGGTACAGGCCGTGACTGCCACCTCGTGGCTAACCTGCTATTTGCAGACATGATGTGGAGTCCTCAAAAATCAGAAAACAGAGCAGCTGGTTTCCTCGGAATCTTGGGCACCTCCTCCCAAGATCTCTCCATTGCCCTTTCCAAGAAATGCAGCTTGCCCCTAGAGACCTGATGCCTCTGTAAATAGATTCCAAAAGTAGGGTGATTAGTTCTGAGATGCTGCATAGAAGGAAGACTGGAGAACTCCTTTCTGAGCATCCCTGAAAGGTAAGCTCAGCCAGCCAATTAGGCCGGCTTCCAATTCCAGCTTCTTTGGAAGCACAGCTGCTTTGCAGGGCTTCTTGCACGAGTTTGATCCTCACCCTCTTACGTGTCATTCTGTTTGGAACTGCAGGAAGGAAACTTAAGTGCATGGCCCCAGTCCGTCAAGCAGAAGTTTCAAAATGTACAAGCAGCTCCATGAGGCAGAAGAGTTCCGTAGCTCAGTGATGGGAATGCAGACCTAAAGTCCAACATCCAACTCAGAACACATTTGCAGTTATCATTTGGTTTGGGACTGAGATGCTTGAAGGATCATGTCTCCCAATATGAGCCCACATGCCATATGAGGTCACCCCCCAGCCCAGCTGTGGGTACCATCTCTTTTAGACATCTAATAGGTAATGGCCCACAACCAGTAGCATTGCTATAGGGTGGGTTTGGCACAGTAAGTACAGGCATTCCCCGGTATCTGCTGGGGTTTCGTTCCAGACCCCACCATGGATACCTGAAACCTGGATACTGGGGAGGCCTTTTTAAAGATAGGGGAACATCAGTGGTTTTGTTGCAGCAAAGTAAAAAAAGTTCCACTATCTTTTTAATAGGTACATAAGAAGAGTCCCACTTGATCAGGCCAAAGGCCCATCTAGTCCAGCTTCCTGTATCTCACAGTGGTCCACCAGATGCCTGAGGGGGCACACGAGACAACTAGATACCTGCATCTCGTTGCCACTCCCCTGCATCTGGCATTCTGAGGTATCCCAGTATCCACAGTAGCTGTAGATAAATGAAACTGTAGATACCAAATCAGTGGATACCAGGGCACACCAGTACCGCAGGTGTTGCAACATGCTGTGTAAACAACCCCTCCCACGCGCCGTTGGAGCCATTCTGGGTAGCGATGGCAACAAGCGGGGCCTTTTCTGGGGTGGCACTTTGCCTATGGAATTCACTTCCAATTGAGATCAGAACCACCAGCTTTCTGCTGACATTTTGAGCGGAAGGCAAAACAGTTTTGTTTCATCTTTGTTTTTGTTGTTCTCATTAAGCCAATTGTCTCTTTTGTTGCACTGCCTCCTGATTGCTTCTTTGGATTGTTGTTCTGTTGCATTGGTTGTGGCTTTGCTTATTATGGTTTGATATTGTTTATATCGATTCTATTGTTCTTGTGTTTTTATTATTGTTTATTTATATCTGCGTTAGTATTGACTTTAGTTTCTTTGTACTCTGACTTTAACTATTCATCAGTGCTTGGAAATGAGGGATAAAAGGGCCTTTTAAGTCAATAAAAATTAATAATCAATGTAATCAATAAAAATAATACAATTCCTAGAAGCACCTGCAGATACAGCAAGGAAAGACTTCCACCTGAGATCTAGAGAGCTACTGTAGGTCTGTGCTAAATGGACCAACAATCTGACGGGCGGCCCAATCTGAACCTGCGCAGGAGCAGGCAGTCTGGCTGGCTTGTACTGCGTCCTATGCAGGGTAGGATGCAGCTGGAGCTCACTTCAGGTTATTTCTCCCCTTACCCTGGGGTAAGCCCCAGGCATCCCTATGGGGCTGCTGGGACCTGTGCCTGCAAGTCCAAGCAGCCTGGATTGGGGCCATGCAGCCTGGGGACAGGGGTTAGATTCGGCTAGATACCGACTCCTCCCCAGGCCAGCCCACCCATGGGGCTGCTCTCCTTCCACCTCCCTCACCACCTCCTGACTTCCCCTCCACTCTCCCAAGCCCCCTTGCTGGTCACACCTGGCCAACACAGCAGCAGCAGCTTACCTGCGATGGTCTGCTGTGTCCATGGGTTGGTGCAAGTCCTTGCGCTGGCCCAGCGCCTGTTTCTGTGGTGCAGACGTGCCTTATGGCATATTTGTGACACACTTCAGCTGGCGCTAGTGAGAAGCACAAGCCAAGTGGGAGCTCTAGATTGTGCCCTAAGTTGATGACAGCTGCATACGTTCATAAGCGAAGGGCATTTTGTTCTGTTCTGCCTTTGGGAGTTCTTCGACTATCTATTTTGGAATTTGTTATTTAAATTCTTTTTCATGGTCACTGGCTGTTTCGGTGTTTTGTCAGCACAGTGTTTACATTTTTTTAAAAAATCGTCTTTTAATTGTACAGTAATTTTATTTTTATGGGCATTTATTGCTTTGAAAATTCATGAAAAGTGGGATAGAAGACGGATCCGGGCACTGTCACGCATGTCTTGGTCACAGCTTCAATTAGATTCCTGGAATGAACTCTGCAAGGCTGCTTTTGAAAAGAGCGTGGAATCTACGGCCACACTACCCTGAATGTGCCCGATCTCGTCTGGAAAGGGCATGGAAAGCATAGCTGGTGCAATCAGGCTGCGGACAGAAGCCCATGACTTTGGAGCATTCAGCTCTGCTGCTGTTGAGCTACAGTGGCCTCTGATGCATTTCAAAGCCCAGTTCAAGGAGCTCGTTAAAGCCTGAAATGTTGTGTTCAGCATCCAGGATATTTAAAGGTCCATCTACTCCTGCATGATTAGGAATCATGCTCTCCTATTATATTGTGAGCTACAGAGGAGACACTGCTTCGCATCTTGTTGCTGGCCGAAACACACTTGGCTGTCACATGCAACAGGGTCTGCTTGGTCATGGCGCTCAGATTCTGGAACTCCCTCCCCTAAGAGGCATATGCTGAGCCTCCTCCTTAACATTTAATCTTTTTTAATAGGCTTTGATTAAGTACCTTTCTGTTTAGATGAACCTTTTAAAAAAAGATTGGTTCCCCAAATTGATTTTAGGACTCTTGTCAATTTATGATGTTATTGCCTGTTTTGATGATGCTATGCTGTATTTTTAATGTGATCGTAACATCATTCTGGGGGCCCTTGGGCTGAAAAGTAGCACATTCAGTTAATTAAATTAATACAATTTATGAACACACTTTGTTCAAAGGAACATTGTCAAGCAAACAGCAGCAGCTCCTAAAGACCAACTTCTTCTCCCTCTCAATTCTTAGATGAATATTGGTCCAACAGAAGATTTTTTTGCATCCGCTTCACTTCTCTGGGACCAAAAAGCCACCTGTCCCAGGCAAAATATGATTTAGAACAATTGTTGGTTCAACAACAGGCATTGCTTGCTAAAGCTCAGGTTGGATGGACTCAGCAGCACCACAGCGCCATCTGTCGTGCGGCTGCTGCAACTCATGCAACTGGCTTCACGAGTTAGTGGGGACTTTCCTGTCACTAAGTGCCTTAGGGCGCAATCCTAACCAACTTTCCAGCACTGCCATAGCTGTGCCAATGGGGCATGTGCTGCATCATTCAGCTGGGGGGCAGTCACAGGGACCTCCTCAAGGTAAGGGAACGTTTGCTCCCTGACCTCAGAGATGCACTGCCCTTACCCTTAGACACGTTCAGGGCCCAGTCCTATCCCAACTTTCCACCACTGATGCAGCCGCGACAATGGGGGGTGTTTTCAATCTGCAGACCTCCTCAAGGTGACAGAACATTTCTTTCCTTGTCTTGGGGTTGCACTGCAGCTACATCGGCACTAGAAAGTTGGCCAGGACTGGGCCCTAAATGTAGCTCTGTACTTCTCCCAAACAACCTCCTACCAAGTTAAGAACTGGTTGCAGTTGCCTAGTTTTAGAGAAGAGGTGGCAAAAACGTTTTCTGCTTGTTAAAACAATAACCCAGAAAAATGAAAGCCAATTTCTTGAACATATTTTGCGTTATGCTAAACAAAACATTGCAGAATATAAAAAGCTTCTGGAAAGGGGGGTAGGGTAAAAAAAAGAGGGAATTGGATCCTGGCACAAGTCACTGCTGCCAAGATCCAACCCCAAACCACCCTTTCCTCCCTGCCCTTGTTGCCAACTTACTGGGAGCAGCAGAGCCTTCAGGAGCTACTGCTGTATTGGTGTCCATTTGTGGCAGTGGCGGCCCGGCTTTTGAGCCACCACAAAGGGCTTTGCACTGCAGGAATATAGGTTCCAGCACCACAAGGTCCAGAAAGAGTCAGGCTCCAAGTGGAGTAGTCACTGCCCTCTGGTTAAACCGGCAGTTCCCAATCATTGGGAGACCACGGACCACCGCCCCTGCACTTGGACCCATTGTGGGCCACTGAGTGCACAGCTACAGGAGTACATGCTGGTGTGATGTTGTCATCATGCTACTGCCAATGGTTACCAAACTGGCCTGATTATGAGCAACTGGCACCAAGAGACGGTGGGGGGGGGGGCATGCCATCAGCAAAGGTTCCCGGATTGGCCCAATTTTGGGCCAATCAGAGTCACAGGGAGATGGGAACGATGTTACCAATGGTTCCTGGATTGGGTTGATTCCAAGCCAATCAGAGCAAAGGGAGAGCAGGCAGCCATCGCCAATGGGGCCAATAAGAGCCAAGGGAGGGCGGAAGTACCCACCCAAAGCTGGCAAAGTGAGGAGTACATGCTGTTCCACTCACCTGCCAGGATCAGCCAGCTCATGGTCACCTCCCATACTTCTGCAGACCACCTGTGGTCCAGAGACCACAGGTTGGGAACTGCTGGGTTAAACACACACAAGTGAGCAAAGCTGGGAAGAGGGGTTGTCACCAAATCCTCCTGCAGTGGGTAGTCACTTTGCTTTCTCTTATACTGTTCGACTCTGGTATCCATGGGTCCAGCACCCGCGGATTTGACTTTCCACAGATGCCAGTGGATTCCAGGGTCCAAATTTAAACCCCTTTAAAAACCAAAAAAGGGCCAAAATCAGGGTTCCTACCTTTTTTGCGGCCAAACTATGCAATTTCCAAGCCTGACAAGCTGTTTTTAGCACAGAAAGACTCACTCTGGGTCACATGGAGGCTCCTGTCTTCTCCCAAGTTGGCCCCAGAATGCATCGCAACCCAAGTCTTTCAGTGATAAAAACAGATCCACAGGTTTGGAAATGGCACAGTTTGGCCACAAAAAGGTAAAAGATTAGCAAAAACCTGATTTTGAAGTTTTGTTTGCTTGTTTTTGTGTGAAAGGGATTTAAATCTGGACCCCGGGATCCAAAGATTCCATATCCGTGGGGGGTTCTGAAATGGGACCCCCACAGGTACTGGGATCCAAATGTAAATGTTTGTCCTCTGTATGGAAATGCCACTGGTTATACCTTTTACCTGTAGACATCACCACTGCCAGTTTTTTCCTTTACTTCCTGTGCAAATCTCCTAACTGAAGATTACCCTTCACACAATCTTGTGAAGTTGACTATAATCCACAAAGCTTCTGCCACAATTAATCTGTTGATCTGCCAGGTGCTGGAAGACCCTCAGGTATACTTTTTGCTCTCAGCTCTAGAAGAGAAAGCTTATGCAATTGCCAAAATTGTTCTCGTCAGGTGTGTGAATGTATTTGAAGTACCAAACAGTGGAGACGATTACTAAGTTATTAGCAAGTACTTCTTGCTAATAACCCCTGCAGAAACCACATTCCAGTTTGATCACAAAGGAAGCGCATAGAGGAACATGTACTACAACTGGAAAGTTGGTCCTAAGGCAGGGAGATTTTGCCATTACATAATGAGACCATCACCACCACAACCTAGCAAATTACAAGGCAATTAGGAGGCAGCATCCCTAGAGAGGCAAGGTGCTCTGTTATGTAAAGAAGATCACAGGACATGCATTCCATTAGCAGCTGGGCAAGGGATGCCTATTAGTCAGCCCAGGAAGGAGCGGCTTCAGGTAGATACGCAAAGACTGAAATCACCTTTAATGTGCCTTTACTGATGTACCTTTAATTGGTCCTGGCCACTGTTTCAGTATGTTCTGTGCTGGGAGGACAAAATATGAGTAATGTGAATCTCACCCAATAGGAGGAGGGATGTCTTGGGGAAACCCTCTACTCACCCAGAATCACTGAATGGTCCTGGAGGAAGTTGCATAATGTCACCAACTTGGAGTAGGCAGGAGAAGTAACATCTAGATCAGACCAAGGAACCTCTATCTAGCACAGCATCCTGTTTCCAACAGTGACCAATCAGATGTCTTTAGGAAGCCCACTTGTGGGACATGGAACACAGCAGCCCTATTGCCCTTTCTCCCAAACTATATTTCTTTGTTTTAAATATTTATCCTGCCTTTTAACGTGATCAAAATACAACTTTAAAACATACAACTTTTAAAAAATTTTATTTAAAAAATACAAATTTAAAACATAAATTTGAAAACAAACTCTTAATAGAGGGGTTCAATGCAATACCTTAGGGCATCGCAGCACATTCACAGGGGTGCTATGGGATGTCTCCGGTGGCTCCTCCTACCTGTTCCCCCAGGCACTATCATTTTCGATCCCATGAGATTTTGCGAGATTTTAGCTGAGCTGGGAAGTAGAGGACACAGGGGTGTCATGACCCAGAGAAGTTTGGAAACCACTGACAGTAAACAAAAAAACACTTGGCCTGCCTCTATATGGAGGTTCAGCAGAGGACCCTAGTCTTCCTCCACTCTGTCCCTGCTCCAGTGGAGGCTGTCCTTATTAGAGACTTGGAGAGTCAGGATCCATATGAGGGGGTGCAAGGGGTAAATTGTACCTGGGCCCAGTGTCAAAAGTGGGGAACCAGGCGCCAAAGGATGGGAGCAGGAAATTTCTTTGGATCTCAGAAAATGTTTGCATATATTGTGAAGACTAGCATGCATAGGAGACAAAGCGGTCCATTTTGTGGCTAACAGCTCAATCCTATCCAAAGAGCACACTGGCAGAGAACACGCTCCACTGGTGTGCTAGGCCTTCGCACTGTCGCAAAAGCGTCTTCCCATATGCGCTACCTGCTCTGGCAGGCGCATGTATGGCACTGTGCATCAAAGGAATGGGGAATGGAAGAGAGAGGGCAGTGACAGGGGGAGGGGGTGGGCAACTCAGGTCCAGGAGGGGGTGGATTTGGTGGCACTGGTGCACACCATATCCTATCTCCCTTCCTGAGCCTGATCCATCAACATGGACCAATGCAGACTTGAGCCAGCTACATAGCTAAAGCAGGTCTGATTTGACCCGTTGCCTGGGTCTTAACACAGGGCAAGGGGACAACTCCTGTACACACGTGCTGTATGTCCAGGTTTGCCACTATTCAGGGATAAACTCCATGGCCAAAAGAATTGCAAAACACTGAAAATATCACCCGCAACAGAGTCAACGCCTTCAACAGCTGTATCATCCACACTTACTCCTAACATGAAATGAAAAAAGGCTAGAAGAGGTCACGGCAAAGAAAGAAGCTGCTTGTTGACACCTTGTTATGCTTTTCAGGCCTCAGTACATTGAAATTATCAGAGACTGAACCTCTTGTCTTTCAGGGCCTTTTGACTTCACCATCTTTTTTTCTACTCCCCCCCCCCATTTCCATGTATGAACTACATACATAAAGGCTATGAGCCAAACGAAGAAGATCCTTCTCTAGCTAATGCCATGAGCTTTGGCCCCTGGAAACTTCTGCCACAATCAGCTCCTCAAAACTCCTTTCGGTGCTAACAAGTCTTTGGATGTGTTGGGGGGGGGGGTGTCGTTTCATTCTGCAGTCTGATGATCACATGCTTCACCGTGCAAAAAAAATGCATAAAGCCATCCAGGGTCTCAAACAACAGAGACAGGAGGGCAACAGAAGCGAGCCCCACAACTGCAATCAGCTAATGGATTTTTCCACATGGAAATTTCCTGCCTGGAGCCTGGAAAATGGAGAGGGAGGTCTTCCTGCACCTTTCGCACATGATTAGCAGTGGGAGAAGAAAAAAAGTGGCAGACAGAAAATTCCAACAGGGCATCAACCTTGGACAACATTCCAGAGACAGATTTCAACACTCTATTCTACCGTTTGAACAAACTTGTCCTGGAAAGGGGGGTGTTTGATCACTCAAATAAACATCATAGACGCTCCTCAATCTCTCATATCTCAGTTCAACAGAGTACACTGGCTCTAACAAAGACTTGCTTTTAAAAACACTTCAACAAACACATGAGCAATCCCAACCAATTTGGTCACATTTTCATCTATAAGCGTCACAGTCAGCGAGATCATGCTTTTGTTCTTTTAAACTGGCCACATTCCCTTCTTATCTGGCTCTCCAAAAAGGAAAGGGTGATGTGCTTAGGTGGGGCTTTTCCGCTGAGGAAATAAAGGCGTCTAGGTGGGGGGGGCAGCAATATGGCAGAGGCTTATCGAAGTATGCAGTGGGCCCTCCTTATCCGCAGAATTGAACATCTGCGGATACAGAATCTGTGGCTGCAGGGCCTCAGAAGGCCTCCTGGACACAAGCAGGAGGAACTTCTGGTTTGCACCGACCACTTCTGGTTGCGCCTGGAGATGTTCTGAGGCATGTGGAGGCTGTGCATGGAGTACCTTTTGGTTGCGTCCAGGAGGCCTTCTAGAAGGCCATGCTCAACCTCTGGAGTTGTTGTGGTGCCACACCAGGTCTTTCAGCAGATTCAATTAACATGGAATTTGTTATCCGCGGTGGGGGGGGGTCCTGGAACAGATTCCCTGTGGATACTGAGGGCCTGCTGTAGTGTGGAGCTAAAGAAGGTTTCTCTTCTTCTCCCCAACAGAACACAGGACCGCTCAGGAGAGTCAAGGAGACGTAGTCCTTCGCATAATGTATACAGTAATTTAGGCAACTCACTGCCTCTAGGAATAGTGATGGCCACTGGATTAGATGGCCTTTAAAGAGGGTTAATCAAATTCACGAAGGAGGAGAAGTCTGACTATGACTTATACTCATAACAACCATATATGGAACCATATATGGCAACTGTGCAAACAGACTATTGCCTTCAGGCCCTGCTTGTGGCCTCCCAGGGGCAGCCGACTGGCTACTGCAGGAAAGAGGATGGATTCACATGGAACTGATCCAGCAAGGCTCTTGCGATGTTTCTCTCCTCACTGCTCAGATCTGCACGTATGCTTCCCCATGGCACTCACACATGCACTTTCGAGAGAGAAAAAATCAAACCCGCTTGAAGTTAGGAAGGGCTTGGCAGGAGCCATGATTGTTTTGCAAAACAGACTCTTCCCACATGGCCTCCTGTAATGCTCAACCGTACGCCAGCTTTTCACTAGCATCAGTCCGGCAGCCTCATCTGCATCAAGTCTCGGTAAAGCAATTAGAGCCATAATCGATGCAAAAGTCATATTTTATGCACACCCAGACAGGGTGCAAAATTCCTCCATAAAGTGCCATGTTTGAAAGAAACCCGATTAATAAGGAAATGGGAGCATTCGACAGCTTGTTAATGCAAATCTGCCCACCAGGCTGCATCTCCCAGCTCCTTCAATTACGACTTCCTGCCTCCCAGTAAGGCATCATTGCTCAACCGTCTTTCAGTCATCCGGTTTACTGCATGGCAAGCAAAGACTCGAGGTGGAGCCTTTCTAAGAATCCGGCTGAGCTGAAATTCAAGCCACCTAGTTTCTACTGAGTTTTTTTTTTTTTTAAATTGTTTTGCAAAGAGTCTGTTGCCTGCTTTTTCTCTATTGAGCTAATAAACCAGTGAGCCAGGATGGTGTTGCAGTTCAGGAGTTGGACTTAGACCTGGAAGATTCAGGTTCAAATCTCTGATCAGCCATGAAGCTTCCTTCTTGAATGACTTTGGGCCAGTCACTGTCTCTCAGCCTCACCTACCTCACAGGGTTGTTGTGAGGAGAAAAAAAAGAACCATGTACACCACCCTGAGCTCCTTGGAGGAAAGGCAGAATAGAAAAGAGAAAATAACAAAGAGAGTTCACCTCAAATTTAGGTGGGTGAAGGAACAGCTCCCTAGGGTTTCCAGACAGGAAATCATTTTTCTCTGCCATACCTGGGGATGCTAAGGATTGATCCAGGGAGCTTCTGCTTGCAATACAAGTTTGCTACCTCTGAGCCACAATCCCTCGACTCCCCTCTTTTCCAACTACTCAGAAGAGGTTAATACCATACACAAGAGGTTCTGCCACCCAGTGGCTACAAATGGCACAGTTCTCTCTGGCACAGAGAAGAGTATTACTTAGGATAGAGAAGGAAATCCACAAGAACATCAGAAGAGCCCTGCAGGATCCAGCTAAGCTACTCCAGCATCCTGATACGTGACACGCATCAACCAGATATGTGAGAAACCCCACAAGCAGGGCATGAAGGTTACCACTTTCAGCCTCTATATGCTGCAACTTGAATTCAGAGGGAGACTGAATTCAGACTGCCTCTGAGCCTGGAGGTTATTTTGCTAATAGCCACAACTGACTTATGCACCAAAGAATATCGAAAAGCAAACCAAAAGTCCAGCGGGCCCACGATTCTAGCAGTGGCTACAGCCAGATATCTAAAGGGGAGGTTCAAAGATACCCAAATGGGAAGCAGCCCTTTTGCAAATGGAATTCAAAGGTAGACTGCCCCTGAAGATGGTGCTTCATTTAGAAGGTATGCCTAATAGCCACTGACAGACCCCCTCACTGACCTCCATGAATTTGTCTAAACCTCAGTTAAATCCATTTAAGCCAGTAGCCACTAATGCATCCAGTGGCAGGCATTTCCATAAATTAAGGACAAGCTGGGTGTGAAGAAGTCCTCCCTTGGACCTGTCTTGAATCTGCTGCCTGTCAAAAGAGAATTATGTTGATTGGCCGTACAGTCTCTGGAAAAGCCAGCTCTGGATTCATGTTTCCTCCCTGTGAGATTTTAAACTAGCCCAGTGCCCCAGCTAAATTGGCTGGGACAGATGTTTAGAATTCCTTGAAATAGGAGATGGGGGGTGGGGCTCTGTTTGGCACCTTGAACCATTGCTGGAGCAGCACCTTCGCCTTTGGTCACCTAAATTACCCATTACCAACTGGAAGGCAATGAAGATGCTCTAAAAGCTGCTCAAGTAAAACATGCATGGCTACCTCCATTGCAAAAATAAAAAATAAAAAGGAAGAAAGAAAGAAAAAGATTTCAAGATAAAGAAAGATCCCTGCCCCAAGGAGTTTACAATAAGCCCAGAGAGCTAAATGAAACCTCCAGTGGCATCCTACATCAGAACAGCAGGTGCTGGGGACATGGGGATGTTGCCTCCTACATAATTATGGGCCTCCTATTGGTCCATCCTGCTAATCCCTGCTGGAAACAGAGTGATGGACTAGAAGATGGAACTATCTTGATCAGATCAGGCAGGGCTCTCCTTAGAATAGCACTAACTCAATAATCAAGCCATTTCATTCAGGCTCCAGCACTATCAAGGGGATCAAGGGACTGTAGCCTAAGGGGGGGGGTACAGCTCAGTGGTAGAAGACTTACCTTTCCGTGCAAAAGGTAAATCCCAGGCAGCATCTCCAGGTAGGACAGGGAAAGGTAATCATACTAGGTCTGGCAAGTAGTTGCCAATCAGTGCCAACAATGAGTGTAAAGTCAGATACCTGGAAAGATCCTGGGAAAAACTATTAAGCAGAATGCTTAATATGAAATCACTCCAGAAAATAATGGAGTGATTTCTAGGAAGCAGCAAGGGTTTGTCAAAAACAGGTCATGCTGTTTAATCTCATTAATTAATCTCATTGCCTTCTCTGATAGACTGACTAGCCTTGCAGAAAATGGAAACACTGTGGACACAGTGTCCCTCGAGGTCAAGGTCAGCAAAGTAAAGCATTTGACGAAGTCTCCCATGGTTGTTGTTGTTGTTCAGTCGCTAAGTCGTGTCCGACTCTTCGCGACCCCATGGACCACAGCACGCCAGGCCTCCCTGTCCTCCACTAGCTTCCTGAGTTCGCCCAATTTCATATTCATTGCTTCGGTGACACTATCTAACCATCTCATCCTCTGCCACCCCCTTCTCCTTTTGCCTTCAATCTTTCCCAGCATGAGGGTCTTTTCTAAAGAGTCCTCTCTTCTCATCAGGTGGCCAAAGTATTGGAGCTTCAGCTTCAGCATTTGTCCTTCCAGGGAGCAATCAGGCTTGACCTCCTGGAGAATTGACCGATTGGATCTCTTTGCAGTCCAGGGGACTCTCAAGAGTCTTCTCCAACACCATAATTCTCCCATGGTACCCTTGCAGATAAAATGGTAAAATGTGGATTAGACGCCACTACTGGGTAAGTGGGCTCAAAGGCCAGCTAAACAACTGCTTCCCAAAGAGTACTATTAAATGGCTTCGAATCAGTGGCAATACTAGGGCTGGTGTTGCCTAGGGATGAAATGAGGCAGGTGGAGGGCAGCAATTCCCAGAAAAATATCCAGAGCCAAGGTCCACCAGGCTTCTTGCTGTGGAGCCCGGTCTACTCACCAGGTAGACCTGGTTTCCCAGTGGGAGTCAACCCTCCTTTTCATCTGTGGGACCAGATGTACCCATCCAGGGTGGGGCAGAGTGAAGCTCATCCATCCATCCACAGGCACAGCAGCTGTACCCATGACCAAGGATCCCCTTCCCCGCTATCAGCTGTGGCAGAGGAGGCTCCAAAGCCCACATGCATTGGAAAGCCGGAAGTCTGCCAGGCTTCCCAACGTGGAGCCTGGGTCTACCTGCCTATTCAACCTGGCTTTCTGGTTGGCCCAGATTTCATCTTTCTCTCCACGAGGCCAGCCGAGTTCCCAGGAAACTTCTGGCTCTCCTTCCACTGGTGACCCCACCACTTCCCATCATTGTCGGAAATCATACTCTCAGCCATGCAAAAGGAAAGCAAAAGTAGCCATTTAGGCCATCAGTATTATGGCCAGGAATTTTACACGCAGGCACACCAAAGGAAAAACATGACCCGCACCTTCAGGCGCAAGAGCCGGTGCTGCCAGCCTTTGGAAATATATACTCAGATGCTTCAGGAGTTCAGTCAGGAGTGAAAAATGCCAAGCTCCAAATACGACTGGCTGCAGTCTTCCCAACTGCAGCTGGATAAGCAACCCTCTGACTCTGAACTCATCTGCCAAAAGGCATTAAAAAGAGCCAAACACCATTCCAGAAAAGTTCTCCATTCCATTCCAGAACAAACTTGGGCCAGAACAAGTAAGAGGCAAGGGATGGTTTCAGATGTCAGGTCAACAAGTTTGACAGAAAATATGGGACAGCCATACTTGGGGACATGGTGCATAGTTCCAATTGTGCCATCTCAAAATAAGACTAAGGGCCCAATCCTATCCCACTCCCCAGCACTGATGCAGCCGCAATGCAGCCCCAAGATAAGGGAACAAATATTCCTTTGCCTTGAGGATGCCTCCATGGCTGTCCCTCCACCACAAGATGCAGTGCCTGCTTCATTAGCATGGTTGCATCAGCCCTGGAAAGCTGGATAGGAACGGGCCCTTAAAGAGCAACCAACAATGAGGAGGGTGTTGGACTGCTTGATCTCTTCCTTACGTGGGGAGGCCAATGTTTTTGAGGCTCTTTAGAAAAAAAGACAAAGGAGGGACATGATAGAGGCTTATAAAAAAATATGCATGCTTGCGGGGAGGGAAATTGATGTTTTTTCTTCCCTCCCCAAGCCCCAGAATTTGGGGTCAGCCAACGAAATTGGTGGATGGCAGATTCACAAACCATATACTGCATCAAATTCACTGCCCTAAGTTTTGGTGATGGCTCAGACGGTTTTAAAAGAGATCAGATAATTTCATTCAATGGACTTGAATTCATTCAATTGACTATGGATTCATACATCTACTAATGGCTGTTAGTCATGATGGCTACATCAGCCATCATGTTCCGGGCCATATACCTCCAATTACAAGATGCTAGCCCACCAACAGGGGAAAGCTATTGCCTTCATGCCTTGCTTGTGGACTCCCCAGTGGTACCCATCTGGTCACTGTCAGGAACACAGGACTGGACCAGATGAACCCTCAGCACAATCCAGCAAGGCATTTCTCATGTACTTCTCAGAAAGCAGGCTAGCATGAGTGAAGCCACAGTCACAGTGCTCCACAAATATGTCGCCTTGTAACAAACACATACTGAAGTGAGGGGACACTCCAACAGCACATGCACACCACAACAGACGTTTTGTGCTATGAACTTTGCTTTCGGCACAAAAAAGCAGGAAGGCTGTGCTTCTAGGGTTAATGCCACCCTGGAGGTGTTCTCAATTACCCATTTTCCAAGAGTACTGCTACTGCTGAACATTTTAACGCCAGCTAGGGGCTGGTCAGCTAGGGGAATCCACAATTGTGAGTGCTCACAATCTGCATTAGATGGGCCAGGAAAGGATGGAAAAGACTGTGAAAATGTTCAGTAAGGAAAGGGTAGGAGCGCGGTGCGTGATAGCAGAAGGGCAGGGAAGGGGACCGTTTAAGAAACTAGTTCTTGGAGAAGGGAAGAAAGGTACACTGCAGGGCAGCAAAAGAGCCTCTGGGATGATGAAGCCTGTCAGGAAGGGCTTTCTTTAGAACCGACACTGCAGAAGGAACAGCTGTTCCAGACGCCCCTTCAGCCATTCTGCCTCCTCACCAGCCTCCAAGGAAGTGACCCTGGCGCAACTACAAAGAACTGCACCAGTGGCACCATCACTTGCACTTACCAGCCTGGTGGGGTTCAGAAAATGCAGAAGGCTGTTTCTCAAGGAAGTTAATGTCTCCCTATTCTGCTTTTTTGCTGTCATGGAACCCAAGGCAATGGCATGCAGGGTTCCCAGGGAAGACCCAGCCCTGTACAGCCACTCTAGCTCACTTCAAATCCCACCAAGGGACCAGCTGTGGCTTGATTTCACAAGAGAGCATTTATTCAAGGCTAAAAAAGAAATACACAATCAAATATCATCGATAGGGTCATCTTACTTCTCGCATCTCACTTACTTACTCTTGCTCACCCAATCTCCCACACCAATACATGTGATCTGTGATCTCTGCGTTTTTGGATTCTGAATTTGATATATTTGTGCAATTTTAATTTTTTTTTGGGGGGGGGTATGCTTAGTTGATTCTGCAGCTACATTTTAAAGGGCAGAATTGGGGCAGGGGGAGTGGAAAAAGAGAGCAATTCTCTGAAATGCAGTCGCATCAGGATTTTACTCCACTGACCACGATGATGGATGCATAAAAAACACACCTACACCACTATTACCCATCACCAGGTTATGATGATAGTCAAGGTATCACCCAAATTAAGATGCCAGAGCAGTGAGGTAAGCCAGGGAGGGGTGGGGGGAGATGGAAAAGATCAACCCAGAATCCTTGTGAGTGTAATCAGAACATCTGATTCATCCTCAACCTCCTTCCCTCACAGTCATTCTCTGGTGGTCCTTGGGAGCATTTTGGAATTTTGGATAAGGGATACTCAACCTGCATTATAGCCATTGTTATCTTTGCTGACATGGGACATCTCACTGAGACCAAGCTACCTGTGGATGGTCCCATCCAGTGGAGTACAAATAGGAGGTCAGGGGGGCCATGGGCCCTAGGTGTCACCCTCAGGGAGGGGGAGTGACACTTCTAGTGACCAAAGCTGTGAAAATTGCTGTTTCTAGGAATAATACCATCATGTTAAATACCATTTGATGTGTATTTTATGCAGAATGCAATGAAACAAACCGCAGTGGAATATCTGTATTCTGTCAACTGTATTCTATTGATGCGTAATTTAAGGCAGAATGTAATGAAAGAATCTGCACTGAATTTTCTGTGTTCTATCAAAAGTTATAGCCAAATAACTAGAAAAAAGCACAACAGATGTACCAAAATGTGGATTTCCTTAAGTCCAAACTGACCAATGAGACTGAGGGCGCAATCCTAACCAACTTTCCAGCACTGAAATAGCTGTGCCAATGGGGCACATGCTGCATCCTGCAGTTGGGGGACAGTCGCGGAGGCCTCATCAAGGTATGGGAATGTTTGTTCCCTTACCTCAGAGCTGCATTGGCCTTACTCCAGTGCTGGAAAGTTGGTTAGGATTGTGCCCTGAGTGTTCTGAGAGCTAACGAGGTGCTATTATGACACAGCATGGCACCAATAAGGTGTTATCATGAGTCAGCTGCCTTTGTCATGTATCAGAGAACATGGTAACATACTAGAACAGAGAACATACTAGAACTCCTATTCAGTTGTGTGTCATCAAGCTGGTCACTGTTTTTTGTTGGTAACTGATTTGCTGGGTGACCTGTCCTATTCTATAGTAAAATGAATAAGCTTAAGGGGGTGACGCCACGTGTTATCTCACTGGGTGACACCAATCCCACGGATGCCACTGGTATGTTGCTGAACACCACTGGGCGTTGCTGTTCAATGGTTTAGATGACTTTTAAAGTGGATTCATGCTAGACTACAATCTATCAGTGTTTATTAACCTTGAATCTCCAGATGCAGGGGCAGTATGTCACTGAATATCAGTATCAGTGCAGGGGAGCAATAGCAAGGGAGAGCACTGATGTTCATCCATTGCTTGTGGGGAAATATTCACTCCATTTATTTTCTTTCCATTATTATTATTATTATTATCTTCATATCATGACTATAAGTCTCAGCCTCACGTACCTCACATAACAGGTTTGTTGTGAGGACAAAAGAATGGGAGGAACTATGCACAGTATCTGACCTCTTTGGAGGAAGTGTGATATAACAATGTGAAAATATAAATAAATTTGTTGTATGGAGAGGTCAAAAATTTATAGGCCCTGAAAAAATTCCCCTTCCCCCAGGTAACACGCTGTGGCCCAGATGGGGCTACTCGGAGCTGCACCATCAAAATTGACGGCACAACTGCAAGCAGCCTAATCAGGGCTGCCCAAGTTGGGGACAGAGTTAGGATCAGACCCAAAGGCTGGCTCCTGGCTCCTCCCCCCTCCCTGAGCTGCACTGCCCATGAGCCCGCCCGTTCCCCGCCTATCTCCGCCCTTTCCCCGCCCCGTTCTGCCTCCTACCACCCTCCCAGACTCCCTTTGCTGGAGAAGGCCAGCCTTACCTTTGGGTCTTCAGTCCCAGGCGTCAGGGCAATAAAGGCCAGTGCACATCCATGCGCTGGCCTAACTCCGCCCAGAATGGCACAAATGTGCTTTATGGTGTGTTTGCAACGTTCAAAGGCCGGCACAAGGGACTTGTGCCAGCTTTTTGGTGTTGCAGTTTCACACCACACACTCCAGAACTGGTTGAAACTGGC
>JAJKFI010000175.1:998950-1010715 GCA_029204185.1 Lerista edwardsae | reverse complement strand
GGGTCCACAAGCCCCCAACTCTGCTATCAACACTCAAAACAACAACATTTGGTTGGTTAGGACTGTTCTGTCAGGCATATTCAGGGTCAGATTGACTATAAAGGCCTGACCAGATTTCTGACCTGACGTATTTCTAGCAGCTATCAGGCTCCACCTACAAAGCAATGTGTACAAAAGAGTCTGTGTACAAAGAGTTGTATACAAAAGAGTCTGGCATTGGGTCTCTCCACCCCCTGGACAATGAACAAGTAAAGTCAGCAAATGGGTCAACAATGAATTCCCAAGCTCTATTAACAACACATGTGACAGCTGCTGGGTTTCTTCACTGGCCCATCTGAGCAACAAACCAACAACGGGAGGAAGGAAACAGCAAAGCAGTACTTGGACTGATCCACAATAACCTCTGGTTTTGTTTCTTATTTTTCCCTTTTCTGAAAAGTGTTTTGCTTTGAAAGGAATTAGCAATTTTGCTTAGACGCTGTGGTATGCCACAAGGGGGCCAACTTGTTCTGGAACAGCAGGAGAAAGAACTGAGGGTGACCTCTAGGCCGCATCGATACATACTGTGCTTTCCAGAAAGACGGAAAAAAACATCAGCCAAGGAGCAGTGTGACTGAGCTATCTCTCAATTTGTGCCACTGCAGGGAAGAGCAGAGAGAAAGGAAACACAAGAGGGCAGGACAGAGGGTCTTGCCAGGCTGGGTTCAGCTGCTCCCATTGCCCAGATGCAGTCGAACAAGAGCCAAAACCCCAGATTGCTGATAGGCGCTGCCTTTCCCCTCTCAAGTTCAAGAATCACCCGGTTGACCTTCCTAACCAAAGAACCCTCAGCTTAGATCAGTTCCATTCAGATAAACAAGGAGATGTGGGCAGCCAGTCCCTTTGGGAATATGGGACGCACTCAATGGAATGAGGTCATACAACCCCCCGGCTTGCTTACTTGCTGGTAATGTGAGACAACTTGCTTCGTGCAGGCGGAAGGGCAGAGAGTTCAGAGCCCATTTACTCAGTTAGCCACAGAGGTTTCAGTGAAGGAAAGAGCCCCCCCCCCCCGCTGCCAATTTGGTTCAAGCCAGGGGGGTTGAAAGAGCTAGACAAGACTCACTTGGGGTTCTTTGGACCTCCATTCCTAGCCATGTAACGAAACTGTATAACAAAACAGCAAAATTATGCAGAAACTGCAAAAGCAACAGGAAGAAGTGTGGAAAAGGAAAGATGCACACCAGCTTCTCTGGCACAGAAGCAACTTTAAGAAAATGTGTACATAACACACCCACACCACATGCCTCAGTTTGGGAGCACGAATGTGCACGAAAGCCTTTTTTTGCAAGAACGCTTTGCAGTTGATAGCTTCACTCCCTCACTCTCTTTCACTCTGAAAGAGATCCTTGGGAAGCATTATGTAAAAACCTCTCACAACATTCCGAGGGGCCATTTGCCAGCTGAGTATTCTGGGCTGAGGGAGCATTTCTCAGCTGCCTCTTACAGAGGTCCAGCCGTCCGGCTGTGACCATTAGGAGCGCATCAAGTTCATGTCAACGACAAATTATAATTATAGCCAAATTATGAGAAGCAGCTAGAGCTCTTCAGCCCCTCTTTGCGCTTCTTGGAAGCCTCCTCACTGCAAAGCAACAGGTGCACGAGTTGGCCACTCAGGGCCAAAGGGACAAGCTAAGACAGGCCTGAGAGCCATCAGAACAGGCACAGAACAGAGGCTCATCCTGCAGGAACGTGGCAGGTGCCCTGTTGCATACTGTTCCCAACAAAGGACGTTATACAAGAGTTCTGCTCAATTAGCTGAGTCAGACAGGTAGCAGCTCATGATGCCATTTACAAGGATGCTGCCATGACACAAGGTAGCTTGCACTGCCAAGAAGTGTGTCAGTGTATGGCTCACCTGCCAACTCTCTTCTGGGCCACAAGGTCATGGGCCCAATTGGGAGTCAGCAGGGCTTGCCAGATTCTGATGGACTGCCACTGAGCCACATTCCTATGGTTCCTGGCCTCCAATAGTTGTCCTAGCTACCCAGAATGGCTTCGACAGCAAGTGGAGGGGCAGCTTACAGGCACATTGCAGTACTTACCGCACTGCCCCACCCTGTAGTAACATTACTGCTAGCTTCCACTAGCAGCCTTCCATCCTCTTTCACCCTGATGTTCCTTGAGAACAGAAGCATGCAGATAAGTCATGTATTTACACTTACTCCACCAAGTCTTTCCAACAATTCCATGAATTTGCCAGTCAAGGCAGCTGACAAAAATTCACATTACAACCAAATTAAAACCCAGAACAGATCTGGCCATTTAGATTTCCTAAAGGCTCATTTCACTGAGGCAGACCAGTAAAAAAATTTTTCTAATCTCTTCTAGCTTGTTATGATATTTTAAATCTCAGTTAATTTACATTGTTTTTATTTTCCTTCTGCACTTTCAGAATGTTGAATCTGAGCATTCCATGGGATAGGAGTCTGCAGGGCATCAGGAAAGCTGGTTGAATGCAATGTCCCTCCCCACCACTGCAAAAAAGGGGGGGCAACGTTTCTGAAAAAGGGCAGCAAACAAGGGAAGGAAGATTTTGCATAGTCACATTTTGCATTTTGACTGGAACTTTCTGGAGACCTTCTACATATTGATTGCAAGCTGTCCAGCAAGTCTTTGGCCACTTGCAGGGCCCACCTGCACATGGCGACCGATAGAACTTCACAGCAATGCCTCATGTAACGCTTCACAGACCCTTTTGTTTGCCTCATTATCAACCCTAAGAGTGCAGCACAGCCGTGGGAGCATTAGACTCAGGACAGAAAGAACAAGGCACAAAGCCCTAGGCTAGTCACACTGTTGTGCCACCCCAACCTATATCACAAGGCTGTTTCAGGAGTCAAAGGGGAGCAAAAGGGCAGAGACCGTGTATGTCACCCTGAGCTCCACAGAGGGATTAGGAAAAAAACATTCTGAGAGAAAGAAATGGGGACTTCATTCACCCTGTTTTACAGGTAAGGTGGGAAACTGAGGAGAAGAGCCCAAAGCTATATCCAGGAAGTCTAAGCTTACACAAGAATTTGAACTACTCTCCTGGGTAAATGGGCAACCCTAACCCTAACCAGCCCAGTGCCAGTGGAATGAGTATCTGTGCTGTTGCAAACATGCCATAAGGCACGTTGTGGCACGGCAGAGGTTCACGCCACCAGCAGAAAGGCCTTCCAGCCTGCTGGCACCAGCTGAACACCTGCACCCGCTGGAGCAAGTAGGCTGTCCAAGGGCTGGGAGCGGGAGGAAGGGAAGGGGTGCAACAGGACAGCTGGAGGAAGGAGTGAGGATCAGGCCCAAAGGGGGCAGAAATGGTGGCAATGTCTACTGCCATATCCTACACCCTTTTCCCAGGCCTGATTTCCCAACATGGGGCTGCTCAGATTTGACAGCAATTATGCTGGCCCAAGCCCAAATAGTCCCCTTCCCTTGGGAAGACAGCCGGCAGCCTCTATCCTGGCCTGGATAGAGGCTATTTGGGTGCCACTGCATCACAGTGTGGGAAACTTGATAGGACTCTGCTACAACTCTCATGCTTTTAAAGAAAGGGCAAGAAACACTATTACTTTTCTGCCACTTTGTGATGCCAAGGAAGGCAGACTTCTATAGAGGCAGATGTTTGGTCCACCAAATTCTGCCTTGTCCACATTGCCTGGAAATGCTGCCGCCGCCAGAGAAGTCCTTCCCAGTCCTTCCTTGAGATTCTGGGGAGGTCACTGAATCTGGCACATTCTGCATACAAAACATACCTGTTACCATCGAGTAACAGTTCTGCCCCCTCCAGAAAGTTACCTATGTTTATTACTGAAAACAAAGTCAGACAGCAAGTCATCTGGAACGGATCTCTAAGGCAATGCAAGGGGAGGGTTTTTTGAAAGTGCACCTGGAGACAGAATAATTGATAGATATGTTGGGACAGACTCCGCTGTTGCTAGGATCGGCACATATTGCATGGATCCAGGCTGCCCTCTTGTGGCACGTTCCTGACTACCTCACTCCGAGCATGACCACTTGAGACCTTTAAAAGGTTCCTTTAAAAATAGCCTCCACCTGAGCATGCCAGTGCAAACCTCCAGAGACCCACTGACATTTGGGCGTCCTCAAAATCAGCTCAGCCAATGAATTAGTTCTCTTCCCAGCAATCAGAGGAATGGCAACGTTTCAGAGAGGACAGAAAGGGGCATCAAGGTATGTTATTTGCATTTTATCATTCCTTGCCTTGATCCTTTCTTTTGCAAAATCCGGTCCCTGATTAACAACAACAACAACAACAACCTGTGTCAACTCGAGAGGGGACATCCATTTTCGACAGAAAGTTAGCTTTCTATGCCGAAGGGAGATCAGGGAAGAACCGAGACCAAGGAACTGGTCCAACCACTTGTTTCATAGGAGAATTATGAGGAAAGGCATTTGTGTAGCTGCAGGTATTTAGTGAAACAGCCCCCAGCTCTGAGGTTTATCCACCCACTCAGGTTTCTCTGTTTGCATGTATTTACTGTCTAACAACTTACCAAGGGTTCCGCATTACAAGGATTATTGGTGAAAAGAAGGTTAATAAGCAGTTGGGATGGAAAAAATCTCTTCTGGAGAATGAGGGACTTTGCCCTGTATTCTTCCTTCCCAAAATATATACACAGCATTACCGTTTGGGGGGGACCTAGTTTGGCAGTCTATCACATGTATAATCCCAGCCTTTCTTCAAAGAGTGCAGCACAGTGGAAGCAGTTTATATTCTGCTCGTCTTCCATGCTGAAACTCAAGATGTAAATGAGATTCCCAGTGAGTCCTTTACCCTGCACTAGCCAGACCAGACCTGCTCAGTTTCAGCCCACAAGTTCCAGAGTTTACTTTTTCATACATTTGGAGTCCTGCACTTTCTTCTTCAATGTGATTTCAAGGGGCCCTCCCTTTTTGTTTTTGCAAACTATGGCCTAGGGATATGGCAGAGTGGCAATTGCTCACTTTTGAGGATACTGACGGCATCAGGATATCATCTGGTAGATCATGTTTTAAGATGGTGGTAGTAAGGAAAGCAGCAATATGCAAGAATGGGATGTTTTGAAGGAAAAAATGTTTCTGCATTGAATGATATAGGTCCCCACTTGTATTGCAAAGCAGAAATAATTCCTACGTGACTGAGGATTTAAAAGCATCCTGGTTTATTTACCTTGAACAGGAGTTGTCGCTGACTGACAAGTTCAATAAGGGACTGGACAAGTCAGACATTTTGGAAAGCTTGCAACCCTATACACTTTCCTGGGAGCAAGTCCCACTACATACAGTGAGACTTCCTTAGCAGACATATCTACAACTGCACCATCAGACTATGATACCATGTTAACTAACAACTTGAAAATATCTAGCATGATATGAAAGTTCTTTATAAGGATTTTAAGGGCCCAATCATATAGGGCATAATGCGGGTGGTATTAATGTACTGCCCAGGTCACTGTCGCACATGGTGTAGTAAAGCATCCCTAGCACTGGTGGTCAGCAGTTACCATCTGTGCTGGGGCAAAAGGGCGCCCTGTTCACCAGTAATGCAGCCAATTCCGGGTGGGAGACAGGACCAGTGGCAACTCTCACTGCGGGGTCCTGACTTCCATGCCAGGCCGCGTGGCCTGACGTGGAACCCCCCACCCATAAAAAGCCAGGAGCCCCATCAGCAACCCTGCAGCTCACTGTGGGGAAAGGGGACAAATGTCCCCTCCCCCCATGGAGCCTCCCGCGGCTGCCTGGCTGCTGCAGGGATGCAGCAGTAGCCGCCTGGCTACAACTGCATTCCTGGGTGATCAGGCAGTTCGGGATTGGGCTGCCCGTCTCTTAGGCCACAATCCTAGCCAGGACTTGTGCAGGTCCAAATTCTGGTTCGCACTGTGCCCTTAGAATCCGGAGATTTGGGTTATGCAAATAAGACAGTGTATCAGTGGCTGAAAAATAATACATCACAACCAAGTTAAATGGTCCGATAGCAGTAATTGCCTCTTTCTCCATAACATGAATGTAGGGATGAAATGGAGCAGGGAGAATTCCTCTGATACTTCAGAGAGGAATGACAGGTATTTTTTAGAGCACCCTTCTTTCCTGCAACAATCTACTTGTGGGGGGCGGGGAAGAATCCAGTTCAGACTGATCAACAAAGGAAACAACATTGAGAGTAATCTCCTTTAAATAAAAGTTTGCCTTATGTTGCAGCCCAGTATAATGTTTTAAGGACTCGGGTTGAGATTTTCAAATTAACTAGTTTACTGAAACAGAGAAAAGCACTTGGGGATTCTAATTAGGTACTTAAAACTCCTTTCACCCCAAGTCCTGACATTTTCTTGCCACATGTAATCACAGTGTTCAAACGCTTGAGAAAGGGCATTGTGGAACATTCAATCTGTGGAACCAGAATCTAACAAAAGCTGACACAATCCTATTAATAGAAATTGATTTTCGATGCCCTGTCTTTTCGATTCAAGTATTATCATCAAACCAGCAGACAAGCGTGGTACTATGGTAATTTTGGACAAGAAAGTCTGTTGTCAAGAAGTTCATTCACAATTAAGTATTCTACAGTCTTCTTGCCTATGACGCTACTAAAGAAATCTCTTTCACTATTGTGAGTTCACTATCAAGATACTCATTCAGGAAATCCTTACCTTGGATTATATGGATGCACTTGTAGATTTTTTTCCCCTAGAGTTCCTGCAAATCCTTTTGCCGCCCGCCCCCAAAACAGATTTCCCATCCCAGGTAGATTGCTCATCTCAGTTCCAAAACACCAAGCATTTCAAACAACACAGAGGTGGGCTGGTAAATGATGTCAGTCCTGGCTTGGAAAGTGTGGGTTTTAATTTGTTGTACAGGGAGCCCTTTCTATTACTGGGGGGTTGGTTCTAGAGCCCTGTGTGGATGTCAAAATCCGCAGCCTGCAGTTGTCACAGTGAGAAAACAGCGTTAATTTGCTTCAATTGCTGAATTTTCATACATTGCCTAAACTTGTGTCAGTGCCTTAACTCAACGAAAAAGGTGAGGGCTGTGAAATGGCAGGGTGAGAGGGAAACGAGGACTGCTGCAGATTGAGCCACGAAATGGCAGGAGACTGTAGCAGGGTTTGTGACATTTTTTAAATACATTTCCAATCCAAACATGGTTAAATTTGTGGGTGCGGAGCCCACAGATACAGTAGGCTCACTGTACACATCCATGCCACATGAAGAGACCAGATCCACAGTGAAATCTATTCACCACAAACTGGTATTTTTGATAAACGAGCACATTTGTTGGACCTTCTGGCTCTCATTGTGAAAAAAAATTATTTCTGTTTGATCAACAATTCTATTTTTTTTATGAAGCTGCTTTTGGCTTTTTCACTGAAGTAAAAACAACAACAATGCACCATAGAATGTTTAAAAATAAATTCTAAATTAAAAGGGATGTTAACAGGTGGTCCAGTTACACCCAGTATTGCCAATTTGTATACAGCCAAGTTGGAATAGGCTCTAATTTGGAATTGTACCATTAATCCATTTTCAAAATTTTAGATATATTAAGATATATTCATTTTGTTTGCGGGGAGTTCCTTAGGGCCCTATCAAATCCAGGTTTCCAGTACCAAAGCAGCTGCAATGCAGCCCCGAGGTAAGGGAACACATTCCCTTACACTGAGGAGGCCTCTGTGACTCTTCCCCCCCACACACACACAGAGCAGGATGCAGCATGCATTCCTTTAGCATGGCTGCATCAGTGTTGGAAAGCTGGGTAGGACTGGGACCCTGGTTAGATCAACACAATTAGTTATCAGATGGACGGACAGCCCAATCCTAACTTGGGCAGGAGCAGTCAGGCCTGCACTGCATCCTAATCAAGTTAGAAGGTGGCAGCAGCAGCTTAGCGTGCGGCAAGGGGACAAACGTCCCCTTGCCCCGGGGTGAGCCATAGGCGATAGGGAGGCTTGGACCTGCACCTGCTAGATAGCATAGCCGGGGGGACAGGGGTTTGGATCTGGCATAACTGCCGGATTCTGACTCTTCTCCCCCCCCCCCGGGCCGCCCGCCTGCAGGACTGCCCTCTCCCTGCCCCGCTCCCACCTTCCCCCCACCCAGAAAAGCCCCCATGCTGGCCAAACCTGGCCGGTGTGGGAGCAGCTTACCCTTCCCCTGGCATCTGTAGGCCAACACTGCTGCCTGCATCAGCACACTGCTGCATTGGCGCAGTGCAGACATGCCTTATGGCACATTTGTTACTGAATTGGGCTGACTCAGGCCACAGGCATCGGCCCAATGGTGCATTAGAATTGTGCCCTAATATGTACCTGTGTTTTTAACTTGGTCCATTTTTTGTTGTTATGTGTACTCAGCAGATGGAAGTTTACCTTGCAAAATATTCTAAACCTATGGACAGGAATTTTATATGTCATAAAAGTGACTTGAACGATGGCTAAGATACAGGACAGTTTGTCTTTTCGACAGTCTTCCTTTTAAAAAAGAACTGTAAAGTGATATATTTTGTAGGTCAAGAGAAGGGATATCTTGTGAGAGTTATACAATAATTGATATTTCATGCTGATCAGGTCTCTAGCTCTACCTTATTGGCAAATAAATAAAAGTGAGGTTTGGATCATTAGATTACACTGATCTCTTCGATGAGGGACCACAAAATGCTGCCATGTATCATCAGCCCTAAATATTTAGTCTGAACATTTGTTTGCAACACTAGGATGGCTTGGTTAAAGTGCATATTTTATTGTGCATATCCTCCTGGGAGTAAGGAGGATGGGATTGCACACTGTTGGACTAGTAAGCATTGAGCAGCCAATGTCCGGTCTGACTTTCTGTTCTCTAGTGTAGCAATATAGAAAAGAGCCCATAGAGGGAGCTGGTTACCACCACATTCCCTAAAGACTATTCTAAGCCACACTTTTCACTATAGTTTGGCTACTGCAGAACTAGAGCCTGAATGGAAGCCTTCTGTAAAATTGGCAGAAACACTTAAAAGTATTACATTTATCTTCTGAGGTTTGGTGACTGAAAGCAAGCCTTGCCACATGAAACCCTGCTAACTGAACAAAGAGGCACTTCTTCAAGCAGTGCTTCTCTTATACAGGCATGCCCCGGTAGCTGCTGGGGTTCCGTTCCAGACCTAACTGTGGTTACCTGAAACCGTGGATAGTGGAGATGCCTTTTTAAAGATAGGAGAACCTCAGTTGTTTTACTGCAACAAGGTAAAAAAGGGATTTGTTTTAATGTTCCCTTACTAGGAGTCCCAGAATCCATGGAATCTATGAATAACTGAAACCATGGATACCGAATCAGTGGATACCGGGGCACGCCTGTATTTAGCAGAGGGAGAATAACTGTCCCTTTCATTTATATTAAAAAAATGTTATCCTGCCTTTCCATTTGCAGGGGCAAATGCTCAAGGGAGCTAATAATGTACAACATACAAAACAATGTTTCTGGAAAAAAAAAATAAAGAGGGGCAGATAATGACAGACAGACAAGGACACATCTCACAAATGCAAGCTGGAACAAAAATGTTTTTAGACCACGCCAAAAGGCCATGAGGGGTGGTCTTAATTCCCCCTGAAGATAATTCCAAAGTTGTAGTGCCACCAGAGAGGTGGGGTGGCTTGTGCCTGTGCCTCCATCCCTCTAACTTGGGATAAAGTTGGGATAAACCTGGGATAACTTGGCATGAAGGAGAGCCCCCTCAGATGACCTAAGAGCGTGAGCTGGAATGCATGGGAGAAGGCAGTCCTTTAGATAATCTGGGCCCAAACTGTGAAAGGCTTTAAAGGCCAATACCAGCACCGTGAATTGGGCCCAGAAATGAATGGGCAACCAGTGTAGTCATTGAAGCAGCAGTCCAACAGAGTCAAACCGCCTAGCTCCAGTAACCACCCAGGCTGCCACATTCTGCACTAACTGCAGCTTCCGAACTGTTTAAGGGCAGCTCCATGTAGAACCCGTTACAGTAATCCAGTCTTGAAGTCACTAAGGCATGGACCACCGTGGTCAGATCTGATCAACTCAGGTACGGCCTGCAGCTGGCGCACCACTTGAACCTGGGCAAATGCACTCCTGGCCACCGCTGTCACCTGGCTTTCCAGGGAGAGCTGCAAGTCCAGGAGCACTCCCAAACCTTACACCCAATTCTCTTCCTTCAAGCAAGGTGTCTTCTCTAGTGGCTGTTTGCAGGTGTTCTGCATCTTTTCATTTTGAGAGCCCTTCTGGGACAAGGAAGTGTTTAATTATTTGTTTGTAAACCGCTTTGTGAACTTTTTTTTTTGTTGAAAAGCCATATATAAGTATTCATAATAGTAACAACATATATACCACATTCCCTTTCTGTACATTTCCTTAAAGCAGTGGTTCCTAAACAGTTTTGACTGGCGGTTCCCTTGACTGACTGGGCCTTTGGCCACTGCTCCCTATTAGGGCTACAATCCTATACGCCAGTGGTCTTCAAAGTCCTCCCTGGGAAGAGAAGAGCATGTAAGTGCTTGGAGGAGCAGGGCCTTAATAGGGACACGATCACGCCGCTGTTTTGGCAGGTGGAGGGATCCCATGCCTACCCTACAATTGCACTGGCCCACAATCGCAAACTGGAAGTGGTTTGTGATAGCAATTTTGACTAAAAGAGAGGCTTAGGGAGCCCTGTGGAGGCTTCCCTGTGGCTCCCTGCACCCACTGTGGGCCAGCACAATTGTAAGGTAGGCATGGGACCCTCCCCCCACCTGCCAAAAGAGCGGCACAATCCTCGGGATCGCATTGCTGCTTTTCCCCTCTCCCCAGCCCTTGAAGTGGGACAATGCTCTTCAGGCTGGTTGGTTGCAACCTACCAGTTTGAGGAGCACTGGTATACACTGTATAGAGATAAGAGGCGTTTATTTTGCAAGGATTCTGTGGCTCCCTGGAGAGCCACTACTCACAGTTTGGGAATCACTGCCTTAATATATCTTTCTGTGTCCTATATGGGCAGGTCTATTCTTACTCTCTTCCTAATCTGGTCCAATCCCATCAGATCTGAAATGTCCTTGGTTGAAGCAATTCAAGAGCGTATCTTCTCCCACCCCCCACAAACACTTGTTGAACAAGCATGGCAGGTGTTCTTCCTCCTTTACCTAAGGGGACTCTGCACCTTCTGGAGTTTTTCCCTTCACTTTTATTAGCCCTTGTTTACTTCTGCCACGTCCATTAATAATAATAACCACATTTTTGTAGGAAATTCCTACAAAAGGAAATTCCTGGAAGGAACACAGAACACAGAATTCCAGAAAAATATGGCTACTGTTTCCTTCTTGCTTGGAACATTAACCCTCTCCAGCAGTGGCTCCCTTGAGCTCCAGAGTTCAACAGAACACCCAGCTTTTGTGGTGTGAGTACTATTTTATTTGGATTCAGCGCACTGTTGGATTGTCTAAAAAGGCACACTTGCTTTTTTAACTCTTAAGAGTTCTGCAGCAACAAACAGAATCCACGCAATAAAAGAAGAGTGAGTCACACATACGAAGTCTCTCTAACCAGGGCTTTCTGTCCTTGTATTTTTTGTTTTGAATATCTGAAACTCTGCCAACCTCTTTGTAACAGGTTTGTGAGTGGCCGTTTTGGCTACATCTGTCTCCAAACACTAAAGTTCAGCAACAGAGGAGCATAATACTAATTATGACATTAGTAGGGGTGTTTGAAAATGGTTGTTTATTGCAAACTTCATTATTTGAAGAGCATAAAGTGCTGCTATCCTTTTTTATT
>JAJKFI010000175.1:986844-998940 GCA_029204185.1 Lerista edwardsae | reverse complement strand
GCAATCAGGCTTGACTTCCTGGAGGATTGACCAACTGGATCTCCTTGCAGTCCAGGGGACTCTCAAGAGTCTTCTCCAACACCATAATTCAAAAGCATCTATTCTTCGGCGCTCTGCCTTTCTTATGGTCCAGCTCTCACAGCCATACATTGCTACTGGGAAAACCATCGCTTTGACTATGCGAATCTTTGTTGACAGGGTGATGTCTCGGCTTTTTATTATGGCGAACCTAGACAACTTAATAAAAAGCACCCACTGAAACACCAGGAATTTGAGTTTTTTAATTGTGGATCAAACTGGTGCCAGTTCCCAGGTCATGATCCAGTAATGATGCTTTCCTTCTGGAAAATAACTTTTAAATAACTTCCTTGCAATATCTTTTACCATTGAAACTTAAGGAAAAATGAGATCTGAAGCACTGCCAATATAAAACAAGTGGCAATTCAGGTGGCTGGCAGAGCTCACTATTGGCCCAGACATCCAGGGATAATCAGGGACAGACAATAACGCTTTTGCTCATGCTTGTCATTTGATAATATATGGATTTCCTCCTTGAAGAACCACCCTAGTTGCTTCTAAACCTCCCCCCCCCCAAAAAAAATGCTTCTTGGCCTCTTGAGAAGGATGAGCCAATGCTTTGCAAGCAGCCACCCAGAGTCAAAGTTGGGGGTGGAGGAGAGAGAGAGTGTGCGAGCATGCACACACTGGGGAGGACAGGAGGATGGTAGCAGCTATTCCCCCCCCACCTCCCAAAAAACTGGGTCATGTCCTGCAAGACAAGGTCAACGTGTTCTCAATAGAATAGCAGCAGGAACAACACATACGACAATGATCCTGTCAGATGTTAGAGGACAGTGCTGGGATTTAAAGTCAGTTTAATTAACCCAGTTGGAGCATTGGGGGCGGGGGGGGGGGGGGAGAGAGAGCAATGCCATGCCAGATCTGCCAGTGAAAATGCACATCAAACATTGAGTTTGAGCACTGAAGGCAAGTTGTTGGCTAAAAGCAGATTCCATGTCCACCAATTCTTAAAAGTCCACAAAGCAAGCAATGCACGTTCCCTCTCCACCAGCCTAGAAAAACTGCCGAGCCTCCTGTACCCTCCCAACAGTGATGCTGCCCTCAGAACACGGGGGTGGCTCAATCACATCCACTACTTGACACATGAAAATCAACTATTCCTGATGTCAGTCGGAGAGGAGTTTGGCCTTGGAACTTCCTTCCTGGGAGCAGGATGCCCCACCCCACCCGACCATCTTCCCTCAGGGTCTTGGCACCACCTGCTGCTGCTGTCACCAATTCCAGCCAACCTCTCAAGGTCTCCATGCCCACTGTCCTCAAGCAGGATGCCCAGGGAACCAGAGTCATGCCAGCGCTTGCCAAGGGTGCCACTTCACCAGAGAACGATGCATGCAGCCCTCACCCAGGCTTACCTGCAAGGTGGCTGGCAGGCAAAGCACCCTCTTTTCAGTACCGGGAGCACTTCTCTTTCTGCCAACGTGTCTGAAGGTACGTATCCTAGGACGAGAGAAAGGGATGAGGAGAGGGGAAAACAGAAACTGTTAGGGGAAAATCCATGCTTTCATTTGATTTCAGCCATCAATTGCATGTTCTGAGAAACAAAACAGAGGAAAGGGACAGTTCAGAGAAACGGAGCACCAGCCACTCATTGTTTGCCTGCTCTCAATGGCGATGGCTGTTCCATACTTTGCTTTGGAAAACGCACTTACTGGAACACAGCACTGGAGGGCATGCTGTGGTCATATTTACTTGGCATTCAAATCAAAACTAGCTTATTATTTCAAGTACGTATGATCTGCCCCTCAATAGTAGTTCCTGAGGCAGCTCACAAACAAGCTAATGATCTGTGCAAGAAATTAAAGCCATAAAACTAAAGTGGAATAAAAGGAAGGGAGGGAGTGATGCATCCTGAAGACTGCAATTGTGTGGCCCCTTCTGAAAAAAAAAAACAAACCACCATCTCTTGATTCCACCAATCTAAACAACTACCGGCCAGTATCTAATCTTCTTTTCTTGGGTAAAGTGACTGAGCAGGCGGTGGCATCTCAACTACAGGGGATCCTCGATGAGACAGATTATATGGATCCATTCCAATCTGGCTTCACACGGGGCTTTGGGACAGAACCAGCCTTGGTTGCACAATTGGAGGATCTTCACCAAGGGCTAGACAGGGGGAATGCGCCTTGCTGGATCTCTCAGTAGGGAGGCTGTGAAAATCCTGGAGCGTTGCCTGGAGGTAGTTGGGATCTGGATGAAGGCCAATAGGCTGAGATTGAGGGCACAATCCTAACCTGGAGTTAGGCCAGCAAAGTTTGGATGGCACAAGGTATGTTTGTAAAGTATGTTTGGACCACTCTTGCAGTCAGAGAGGCCAGCACATAGATATGCACCATCCTCCCTAATTCCGAGAGTGGTCCAAATGTGCTTTACGATGGTCCTTGTGCCAACCAAACTTTGCTGGCTTAACTGTGCCTGCCTAACTCCAGGTTAGGATTGCACTCTGAATCCAAAAAAAGACAGAGGTCCTCCTGATCAGGAAATCCTCAAGGCACGTACCAAGTCATCTCCCTGCTTTGGATGGCGTTACACTCCCCCGGCAGGAGCGAGTGCGCAGTTTGGAAGTGCTCCTGGACTCACAGCTCTCCCTGGAGAGCCACATGGCAGTGGTGGCCAGGGGTGCATTTGCCCAGCTTCAGCTGGTGCATCAAATGCAGCCATACCCTGGAATGCCTGTAAAGGTTGGGGGAAACAGTCCTTGAACTCCATTACTAAGGAGAATCTAGTACAGGGGTCTCCAAACCATACCCCAGAGGCAGCCCTCGGAGAGCCTCTATCCAGCCCGCTGCAAGCCTCTGGTCCCCTCTGAGCCTCTGGCCCTCCTGGGCTTGCTGGCAAGGGCTGCACCCTCCAAGCTGTGGTCTGGTTGTGTGCGAAGTGTATTCTGAGGGTCAGGGAAGAAGCGTGCCGTCTCCCTGGACCTCAGAATTCCTGCAGGTCGAAAACGGTCAATCCCTGGTTTTTCCAAAGATCTGGAAGTGATGTTTTTAGGCCCTCTGAAAGCCTGAGACAGCTTTCTGAGGGTCAGGGAGGATGTTATGGGTGTTTCCTGTGATCTGCTGGTTCCGAGATATTTACTCCAGCACATTTAAGCAGCTTGTGGGGTGGGGGAATGTGAGTCGGTGAAAGTGAGCTATATTTCTGTGATGTGTGTTGGTGCTTGGAGGAATCCTGGAACTTTGAGCCCGCCCGCCCATCCCTCCCTAATACATTTATGTACATTTTATATTTAAATTGATTTCTTTTTCTGGCCCTCAACACCACGCCAGATATTTGATGTGGCCCTCCAGCTAATTTGATCTAGTAAATGGTCTAGGAAATTTAGTATCTAGTAATTTGGCCTAGTAAACGCAACACACATTTATTATGTAAAGTCTCTCACAGCCTCGGGAGCACAGAACCCTAATTACCATGAATTAATGCATCATCATCATCATCATCATCATCATCATCATCATCATCATAACAACAATAACAACAACAATAATAATAATATTTTTCTAGATCTTTTTTTCCTAATAAAGCTAGATGAACAATCTAATTATAGATTGTTGTCTTAAAAAGCGGGTCCCAGTGCTAAAACGTTGGGAACCACTGCCCTAGTGACTTCAAGGCTGAATTACTGTATTGTGCTCTATGTGGGGCTGCCCTGGAAGAGGGTTCAGAAGCTACGATTAGTGCAGAATGAGGTTGCCAGGTGGTTATGGGAGCGAGGCAGTTTGATTCTGCTTCAGTGACTTCCCACTCGCTTCCAGGCCCAATTCAAGGTGCTGGTTTTGACCTTAAAAGCCCTTCACGGTTCAGATCCAGGTTACCTGAGGGCTTCACCCATACATTCCGGCCTGCCTTCTTAGGTCATCTGAGGGGGCAAGTGCCGTCTTTCTCCCAAGTTAGGGGACTGGCAACACGGGGGCGAGCCTTCTCACTAGTGGCACCACAATTATGGAACTTACCACTGGGGGATCTATGATCTTCCTCCTCCCTCATAGCATTTCGGCAAGTGCTCAGAACTTTTCTGTTTTGTCTGGCATTTGATGTTGACTCTTGTACCTCTGCAGCAGAACCTGTATTGTAAATACAGTTTACAGCCTCCGCCTATGATTTTTATTTATTTTACCGTTTTCATTTATATTTGATTGCTTATTTTATTGTCTTATTTATATGTACTGTATTATTATTTATTATTTCTTCTTCTTCCAATAATTGT
Source organism: Lerista edwardsae (assembly GCA_029204185.1). NCBI lineage: Eukaryota > Metazoa > Chordata > Lepidosauria > Squamata > Scincidae > Lerista > Lerista edwardsae. The sequence continues at coordinate 994,655 of JAJKFI010000175.1, read as the reverse complement.
GAGCCGCCTTGCGCATTTGCTCTGGCAGAAGAATGGTGGGGTGAGCATCTTTTAAATAAAAGGTCAAAGGAACCATTTCAAAAGACTGAACCACAGCAGCACACATCAGGTCCTTAGCATGTGTTAGGTTCCTACCGTCACACTCCAAAACTCCAATAACTGCCTGGCAAATAGCAGCACATCTACCCGGCACCCAGAAGCAATCAAAGAAGGCACTGAACAAATGAGCACCCATCTTCGGTTGGCACCCATTTCACTTCTGATGGGGTGGTGGAGTGCTGCAGTTTTAATTTTGAGACTGACGTCTGCACAGTTTGAATAGGGCTGGGCATCAGAGATGAAGTCAACTCTACCAGAGACTCAGGCTTTGGTAAAAGGTGGATTTTACAAGCTCTCCCAACCTTCAAGGGCCCCCTCCAGTCTCCCACCCATCTGCTCATGCCCACTGCAGAATTCCCTTCTGTTCTTTCACACCCTCCACTTTTCAAAGCCGAGTGCATCGTGTTGCCATGCCACTCTCTGCCCCCCCTCCCCTTCCAATTGGCTTGGAAGGAAAGAAAAGGCAGAACACAAGGGCAGCACACAATGATTGGCTGCTACTGGATGGGGAGTAGCTGCTTACCCAATCACTCTTTTCGCCCACTGTATTCATGATGGGCCCCACATAGCAAGAGGAGGATCCCAGAGGAGGATCCCACTCCCAGCTCTTGACAAACTGAAGGCGGCTGTGTTTGGCTGACTTTTCTTCCCTTTGGGCTTGCTGGAAGTAGCCTAAGTGTTCCAAATCCAGGATCCATTCCTTGTGAGTGCGGTTACTGGTGCTGTACTTTTCAGTAATGGCCACCTTGAGACAAGCAGGCTCCCTGAGAGATGCTCAGACCCTTTGTCTCGAGAAGCATGACCACCACCACCACCTGCAATGTCTCGCAGTGTTGCCCTTGCATCAGGATGGGGCTGAGTGCCGTGGCAGCCTCCCTGTTCACAGCCCCATGGAGGGGAGAGGGGTGATCAGTGAGCAACCTTTGGTCTGCCATCTTGTTCCAGCCAAGTCCCATCCTGAAGCCTCACCAAACTGCCTCCCTGCATACCCCCCCCTAAAGAGGGTCTAAAGAGGTTGGCCCCAAGGCAAAGTGAGCCCAGTTAAGTGGCCAGAGAAGTCAAGCTGAAGTACACAGTTTGTTCTGCCAAAGGGATTCTCAAGAACATTGCAGCAGAGAAGAGGAGACAGAATGCTCTTGGGGGCTGCAGTGTCAAAGCACAGAGACAACTGTTGGAGGCGGGAGCTGTGCGTCAGAGGATTCATAATGGCAGGCTTAATTCAGGATTTTTCACCTCAGCACCTCTGCTAGCCAAGAGCACAGTCCAGTCAAGTGCACTTACCCAATTGCACCAGCAAAAGCATCTCTCTCTCTCTCTCTCTCTCCCCCCCCCTCCTCAAGCCACAGCATTTGCAAGCATGTATGCACAAACGAAGTTTAAAACCACTCTGATGGTCCCCCAATTCCAAACTCAGCCATATTGCAAAATGCCATCCATTCCCAGGGTGAGAGGAAGGGAAGAATAAACTCCAAATGGCGGAATTCTGAGCCCTATGTTGAGAGATGCAGAATAGCTTATGCATAGAGCAAAGCAGTGCCGTCCATCAGCTCCTTGAAGTTGTGAAGATGGTGAAGTTGGTGATCAGGTGGTGCCCTGCATACAAATTCAATAAAGCCAACCTGGATAATGTGGCCAGAGAAAATGCAGAGTGCCAAGGGTGGTGGTGGATTTTCCCCTCACTGGAGATCTTCAAGCAGAGGCTCAAGAGGTACCTGCTGGACAGGCTCTCGGATTCCCTGCTACAGGCAAAGGAGTGGACTAGATAACCTTGTGTGACCCTTCCAACTATAATACTATGAAATCAGGGGTTCATAGAAGCCCTCAGGTTTCCCAACACCCTAAATGCAAAGCGAATGAAACAGAGCAAAACTGCGGTATGTTCAAAACATCCCAAATCTCCTTCATGAGAAGCAAAAGGTCATACTGGCTCCAGAGTAACAAGGAAAACTCGGCTGCACTGGTGGTGACGGAGGAGGCAAGCAGGGAAGCTGATAGGTTGGATGACAAAAGGAAGGGAAGTGGAAAACCCAGAGGAAGGGCATATACAGAAAAGTGGGGGCCAGAGGCAAACACAACAAGGGGCTCAGGAAAGGGTCAGTATAGGGGCTAGGCTGTAGAAAGGGGCTAAGGACCAATGGAGGTTTCCCATTGTTTGGGGAGACGGCAGGGCACAATGCTGGCTGAGGAGAAGAGAGGCTGAAGATCACAAGACTAGAAGCTGGTAAAAGCCAGGTTGCTGGACCTTTGGGGGTGAAGAAAGAAAGGCATGGGGGGCGGGGAAAGGGGCCCAATGGACATACTTCAGACAAAGCTTGGGTTGCCAACATTTTCCACGGGAGGGCTCCTGTGCCTTTAGAAGCACCACAACTGGCAAAATGATCAGTAGTGCAGCTTTCCCCATAGCTGCACTTTTGGGCAGGAACCAATGCCACCATTCAAGGCTTGCCTGCCATGCCAGGAGCTTGCCAAAGGGTGAGGAGTGGCAACTGACCCTATATAGAACCTATAAATTGCAGGTGGGCCAGGAAGGTTGCCACCTCTTCCTTGCCTCACCTCCATGCGGATCCTGTGCCTTCAACCTGACCCCTTCCCTACCCCCCCCCAAAAAAAATCAGGAAAAGCTTTTCCCCCAGATGGCAGTAAAGTGTTGTGAAAGGATTGGATTTCCCCTCACCTCTTATCATGCTACTGTCAAAAGTCCAAGAGACAAGGCTATGGCCAAATCTGGCTGCTAGCTTGTCCATTGCTCCTAGCCCTTCCTGCTTGAAGGGTTGCCACCACACCAGAGGAATTCTCCCATCACTGGAGTGAGGTAAGTCACCCATGGAGACATGCACAGCTCTGACAAGCCCAGCTGCTCCTCCACCCCACACCAATGTCTGACCTTAGAAACTACACAAAGACTCCCGACATGGTTCAAGAATGTGAACTAGCCACGTGGAATCCCCTTCATTGTGGGAAAAGACATTATGGGGTAGAAATCTTTTAAATAAATAATCTAGGCCACCAAATCTTTGCTCCAGGAGAAAGGTAGCCAAGTAATCTGTGCCACAGGAATTCTAATCACATTCCCTCTGTGTGGCTCACAAGGCAGGCATTTTGGGCAGGGGTGCTGGGGGTTGAATTGGGACGTGGTGGCACTGCGGGGTTAAACCACTGAGCTGAGCTTGTTGACCTGAAGGTTGGCAGTTCGAGACTGCGTGACAGAGTGAGCTCCCGTTGCTTGTCCCAGCTCCTGCCAACCTAGCAGTTCAAAAGCACGTAAAAATGCAAATAGATAAATAAGGGACCACTTCGGTGGGAAGGTATATGTGCACTACTGAGTATAGTCATGCCGGTCACATGACCATGGAAGCTTGTCCTCAGGACAAATGCTGGCACTTTGGCCTAGAAACAGAGATGAGCACCACCCACTACAGTTGGTCACGACTAGACCATTCGGTCATGGGGAAACCTTTACCTTTACTGGGGGTTGGACTTGTCTCTCTCTTCACCTCTGTCTGGCTGGGGCAGCAGCCCTGCCTGCTGGGAGGAACAGGGATTCTTGCTGCCAAGAAGGACTGGCAAGGTGGAGGAATCCTGACCACCTCTCTGGACTCTTTCTGGGCTACATTGGTAGCCCTTCTAAACGGGTTTCTAAAATGGAAAACCTCCTCCCTCCCTCCCTCCCTCCCATCAAGTGCTCAGATGGAGTGAGTGGGCAAACAAGGAATTTCAAAACTCTGGAAATGGTTATTATGTTCCCAGCCCCAGACCCTGCATAGCTAAGGGGGCAGGGAGTACATTGCCCTGGGTAGCACGCTGGGCGGGGGTGCCAAAGAGCTGGCGCAGTACCTGCAGTACCTTGAGAAGTTATTTATTTCACCCATAGGCCTCACTTCTAGGGATGCTGGGTGAAATTTAAGAGGTCTGATCCTTGTGAGCTTGGAACCCAGGTTAATCAGCACAAGGGCCACCCTGATCTTTAGAAACGCCAAGTTTTGTTGTTGCAGGCCTCGCAGAAATCAACGGCACCTCTCCAAATCCCCCTTGGCCAAGAGCCTCTAACTGAGGCAGCTTCAGCGTACCTTTATTTATGGTTCTGTAGCCTGTCTTCATGGCAACTGTTCAGGAAAAACACAGGCACTGCAAGATCACAGCCGCTTCTATGTCCCTCTTTGATTACTAAAAACAAAATGTTCAACCGCCTCATATCAGTGCATTTAAAAACAACAACACCAAGGCGATCAAAATAACCATTAGCAATTGTGACAAAAAGAGTACTCTTTCTGGTTGGCATTATTTTTTGTATTTCCACTGCAGGGGGTAAAAGTTGCTCAGAAAGTACTATCAAAATGATCACATCTCACATAGGTGGAAGCCTATGCTCGCAATGGCACCCCAAGGGAGGGGGGTGAAGGGCAGACCTGCTTTCTGTATCAAGGGAAACAAGGAAAATTTGGGTGCCACCCCTTTGCACCTTCAACCTGTGTACGGCCCAAACCACATCCACACGACAATGGGCATCTTGCACAGAATAAGTGCACATTAGGAAGAAATACTCACATGGGTTTCCTTATCTCATAGTTTGCATGCCACAGAATACACAAACATCTCTTTCCCACTCATCAGCCTCCTAATCCATGAGTTTGGACTGTTCTACTACAGCAGTGGTTTTCAAACATTTTAGTGCAGGGACCCACTTTTTAGAATGACAATCTGTCCAGGGCCCACCAGAAGTGATGTCATGGCTGGACATACCATTATTATGATGCCCGAGCCTGCTGCTTTCCTGAGAATGCAGCACTAAGTTGGGATATTGCTCAGCAAAGTGAAACAGAAAGAAAAAAAACTGATTTACAATCTTGACACAAGCATACAACCCTCCCCCTTTGCAGTACCCCCATCTTCCCATATTTTCAATGGCAGCTGCACTAGGTGCTACAAGACCCACCTGGCTTGCGACCCAGCTAGTGTCACAATCCGAGAAACACTGCACCAGAGTTTTCAAGCGTGTGGTTGCAAAGCCACATGGATCTCAATATTCGTGAATATGGGAGGTGAGACAGCACCCTAGACTAAGGGTTCCCAACCTGTGTGTCTCAGCACACTCACGAAGAAACTGTGGGATGTCCCCAGTCACTCCTCCTACCTGTTTCCCCAGGCACTGCCATCTTGGATTGTGAAATCTCATGAGATCCAAGATAGTGGCACCCAAATCTCACAAGGTTTGAGTCCTGCCATCTTGGATATCACCAAATCTTATGAGATTTGGGCACCGTCATGTTGCATCTCTCTTGTGACTGTGCATTATAGGTAGAGATGTTCTTAAGTTTTTGTTTTTTCATATTTTGTTTCCCCCCACCAAGGAGCTAAAGTGATGTTATGTGTTTTTATCTCAAGGGCCTTTTTTAACAAATTATAATAACAATCACTTTAAAAATGTACTAGGTAGGTGATATAGATGGTATAGTGTCAGCGGATGCATCTCCCTCTCCCTCTCCCTCATCCAGCCCATTATTTGTTTCAGCAGATTCCAGTTTACTTTTTCCCAGCTGTGGGGGAGGGGGCCTGTGGTGTTTTTAAAAAATGAGCAATGCAGAAAGCAATGCTATGTATTTGTATTTTGTTATCATCGGGGGGGGGGATGACACCTCTAGGGATAAGTACCAATTTGAATTTGGTGGCAATCAGCTTCTTTAACCATCTTGCTGAGCCACTCAAACATCCATTCACAAATCCAAGTACTTCTGAGAACCAAATAGGAGTTGGGCTCGGCCTTCTGCAAGGGAAGACTGTTTTTGGTCTGAGATGGCAGGTGCTAAAGTTATGGGGAGGGGAGAAGCTTTGAGAGTCAACCCTCCAGATCCAGGGGAACCTTGGCAAACACTATGATTGTTGGCAGCATCTCACAGGGATGACTGATAAACAAGGGATACACAAAAAGACAGGAATTACATTGACTATGAACACTGGATTAAGTTCCGCAATCGCTACAGGAAAAAAAAAAAAGGCTGGCAGGAGCATCAGGCATTGATCAAAGCTGGGGGGAAAAGCAGCTTTGCAATGATGACGACGCTGCAGCGGATGTCTGCCCACCATTTAATAAGATAAGCCGGCAACATCAGATTACAGACCAAGGAAGCTAATATCGAGGAAGAAGATTAGCAATAGATCTCAGCAAATCTAATTGTGCTAAATAAGCAGAATTTCCCCCCCCCCAGATGCAGGGCAACATCAGGACTGAGCATTGTGGCAAATCACAAGCCGTTTTCTCCCTTTGCCTCCCCGCGAAATGCTGCGTTCTCTGAACCTTTCACTTACAAGGGAAGCTTTTATTTAGTCAGGGCCAGCCGCTCCAGAGAACCGTGGAAAGCACATAAATTCCCAGCCCGCAGAGGAACAAGCTTTTCCTGTCTAATTTCCTACAAAAAGAGTGAGAGAAAGCTGCATTTCAAAAAAAAAAAATCATTTGGTTTGCAGGTGCAGCAGAGCAAGAAGCAGCCACATGATCCAAGCATCTATGGGTCCAAAGCATAATGTGGAGCTTGACCACAGTGTTGGAGGAGGGAAAGGGAAAGCAGCTGCCACACTGGAATGGTGATGTGCAAACTGGATCACAGTGAGGAGCCATACATTTAAAAGGAGGAGAAGCAAACACTGAAAACTGGGGTGTGGGGACAACACGATGTCCCTGAGAATCTCTCCCCCTCCCCCCGCAGCCTTCATCACTGATGCAAAAAAAAAAAAAAAAACAGCAGCAAGGCAGACAGCTCCATCTCTATACGTGTTCCTGTGGGTTGTGAAATCATTGGAGTTATGAAGCCTCTTTTGGGGGTGGGCCGCAGCAACCTTTCAAAGCCTGTGCAAGAGAGGGCTTAGGTCAAATCCAATAATGGTGCTGCGTAATCAAAACAGAGTTCTTGAGATAATCCTGCACAGCCTCTTCTTGCTGTCTTGCCCCACAGCTCCAAAGTCTGGCCCCACTCTGGCTGCTACCTCACAGGGTTGTTGTGAGGACACAAGCGGTAGCAGGAAATGGGGCGGAGTGGGCAGAGACGGGCATGGGGAAAAGAGGGATTGGCATTGGGTCCCCAATCTCACTGGAGTTGTGGCACAAAAAAGGTTGAAGACCACTGCTCTGTATTGAATGTCAGTCACTCTCTCAATGGTTGACACACAACATCTGAAAAGCATGTTGATAGCTGGAGGGAGATTAGAACTTGGGTCTCCAAGAGCCAATGTGTGGGCCACAGGAATGGGCATCTTTATGCCACAGGACAATTTCTACCGTGCAAATTAACTCCAAGCATGTGGGTTTTTTTAACGCAATGGCATTTTGGCCTCCAGAGGCCCCTGCTGCCTGCCTCTAGAAGGAGCTTAGACCTACGGAACATGAGCTGCAGTTGCTGCTCCTGCTCCTAAATAATCACCGCCACAACACTTCCTGCTTGCCGGCTAGGGCAGGAAAAGGCTTGCCTCGCTTCCCTCTCCCTCGCCTGCACTGCTTATGCCCTACGGAGCCAGTCTAAAACAATTACTTCTCTGCACCAACTTCTTCAAGCAGGTGTGCCCCGTGCCGAGCGTGGCAGGGCTCCAGTTCACCTGCTTAGGAATTCTATTGATATTGAGCTGCAGCAGCCAGCCAGGGAAAAGAACTGCTGCTCAATCTGGACTCCCAGAAGCAGAGAGAGAGAGAGAGAGAGAGAGAGAGAGAGAGAGAGAGAGAGAGA
>JAJKFI010000175.1:815295-986834 GCA_029204185.1 Lerista edwardsae | reverse complement strand
AGAGAGAGAGAGAGAGAGAGAGAGAGAGAGAGAGAGAGAGAGAGAGAGAGAGAGAGAGAGAGAGAATGAATGAATGAGAGCCAGCCCTTCTGGTTGCCTCCAGAACTGGGGCTATGAATGGATGAGAGGCACAGCCCCACATGTGTGTCTTGCAATGTGTTCAATCTGCTCAATTTGGACTTGTTGCTTTCTTATCTCTAATGGGTTCTGCTTTTGTATTGGCTGCTGCTTTTAATCAGGGAGGTGGAGAAATCACTTCTTGCCCACTTGCTACTATTGTGCATTTTAATTACTGCCGGTTTTTGTATTTTAATTGTATTGTTGTGAGACACCTTGAGCACCCCAATAACAGGAAAAAAGGAAAGGTTGGTTGTGGCTGGGGACAGCCTACACTGGCAAGAGGTCGCACTCAATGATCCTGTAAGTCAGTGGTTTTCAAACTCCGTCGAAGTTTAAAAAGCACTGTATGCTTGCAGGGGAGGAGACAGCTGTGCAATCCCGTAGATTGCACTGCTGCCTGGGATGACAGGGGCTTCGATCTACTTCCCAATCGAAGCGCTTTTGTTGTGGGGGTGTGGTGAGCCCTGCAAATGCCTCAAAAAATAAGGATTCCAGGATTCTGGAAATCCTAGCAGACAACGAACCACTGATCCAATGGTTCAAAAGTACAAGGGGTACTTTTCTGCCATGAGAAAAATCCAGCAGAGAGACTCAGGAAGCCAGCAGAGTGCAGCAGGAAGTGCCTAAAGATCTCTGAATGCTGCAGAGACCTTCCAGCAGCTACAGGCACCTTCAGAATGGCACCTGCAAGCAGAATGGACCTCTTAAACGTGGCCATTGGACACTTTTGCCAGCCATTTTAAAGGGGTCAGCACTGGTTGCAGGTGTCATTCTGAAGGTCCCTGCAGCTTTTGGAAGGTCTCTGCATAACGAGGACAGATAACGAGGACAGAGGTGCAGATAATGAGGAAAGTTGCAATTCTGCCTCTCGCAGAGAAGCGAGGTCGCAGACAGCAAGGTCGCAGATAAAGAGGACTGACTGTATTAGTGGGGCCACTGGAGGATGTGAGCCCCTGCCCAGCACTGCGTGCCTTGTCAAAAAACTGACAGGGTGCCTTGACAATTTTAGCACCTTTGGAGCATGCCATGAGATGAAAAAGGTTAAAAATTGCTGCCCTAGTGAGCACATAGCTTTGAACAAACCTACAACGGTTCAGATCTGATGAGGCACTGGACTGGACTGCTAGTTTTTATTACAGAGGACCACAAAAGATCGGAACTAAGCTTTCCTCTGCTAAGGCATGCACAGACTGCCAACATACCCCAGTCTGTTGGCAGAGGCAAAAGTCCTCTTCCAAAACAACTTTAAAAAGGCGGAAAATAAAATAGGTGTAAAAAAGTATGTATTGAACCAAGCAGAGCTATCAATATACTACAATGTAAAGAGAACAGCAGCACATCCGTATTCTTATGCGATGATTTACACAGATATGAACCTGGCTGCCCATACAAATGCCTCCCTTCTCCCCTGCCACAGATCCCCTGCCTTTGAAACATAATAGGAAGGGTACTGTGGGCTGAGCCCCCTGGATAGTAAATAGTTCTCTCATGGCACTGATGTAATGTGTACAGGACAGCCAAGATGTGGCTCTTCTGTGCTGGTCAGTACAAGGAAGCACACTTTGAATCCTGAGAATCCTCCATCAATTAGGATGGATCAGACAAGACACGTACCAACTTTCAGCCTTCTTCTTTGTGCAGAGAGACCTTCACATTGAGGATCATAGAGACTCAAGCACCTTTATACATGCACTCAGAGAGGTCCAAATGCACTACAGCCTAACTTCAGGTTAGGATTGCGCCCTAACGGCCAAGGTTCTGAAGGCAGAAATTCACATTTCAGGCTCCCCTGGGAAATCCTGCCTTCCACCCATCCATAGTTTATTCAGGGCGCAATCCTAACCTGGAGTTAGGTTGTAAAGTGCATTTGGAGTACTCTCAGAATCAGGGAGGGTTTCCCCGACTCCAAGAGTGGGGCAACTGTGCTTTATGGTGCCTTTGTGACACTGCTGGGCCGGCATAAATCCCTTGTGCCAGCCCAATTCCAGGTTTGAATTGCACCCTCAGAGGTGCAAAAGGGCAGGATGGATTCCACAAGCCAGAAGTCTCACTTGCTCTCCTCTAGCTGACACGGCAGTTTGCGGTCCTAAGCATTGATCCACTTATAAAAGCACTGACCACAGTCACAAAGAGATGCTTTATACAGGGGCTTCACACTATATTTTTTTGCATCTTGAACACTGAGGAAAAGGATTGCCACGCCTATGCATCTTTGTTCCTTTCCCCATTACAGAACTACAACACAAGAAACATGATAAAACAAATGCTCCACATGTCATCTATACCTAGAAGTTATGGTTTAAGTGCAACTTACAAGCCAGAATCAGATCCTATTTTTACATCCTGGTTTAAAACCCTGAATTCAGATACCATGCAGAGCTGTGATTTCACTGATCAGGGTTTCTCCCTGGGCTCAGCGTCCTGAATCATCTGAAATGCATACAGCCAAACCCCTCTTCTTAGGAAGCCGGAGATTTACCAATACTTTCAAGCCACATCATTTCATTTTAGAAGCACACTCTGCCCCATCAAATAGTTACTACTTCCTGTATATTTACTTTTAAAACGCTATTCCCTCACTTCCCATTAAAATAATCTTTAAAACGTGCTTACAAATTCAAGTTAAAATACAAATAAACAATAACCTCGGAAAGCAATACAACAATAGACAAGCAATACACTAAATAGAATAGCAATACACTAAATAGACAAGTGGCTTTTTAGTAATATTAATTCACATTTTAAAAAACTTGGGTAAACATGGCAGTGCTTCAAAGACAGAAAATTCGAACAGAAAAGACAGGTTCACTTTCCAAGATCAGGGCACCGTCACAAAGATGCCTAATGGATCCAGAACCAGGGTATCCAGTCAGTGTGGCATAGCTACAGGGGAAGCAGTTCGGTAAGTACCTGTAATGCAGGTGCTGCAAAGTGCCATGTAAGCAGGCCCTCCCACTCGCCGTTGGAGCCATTCTGGGCAGCAACTTCAACACGCAGGCGCACATACATGACTGCCCAGAATGGCTCCAACGGCAAGTGGGAGAGTCCACTTGCACAGCGTATTGCCATGCCTCCAGTACAGGTATTTACTGGCCCCCTGTAGCTGTGCCACTACATGTATCGAGACGAAGGGCAGCTCTTTCCACAAATTCCGCAAGTGGAATAAAAACAGCACTTAATCTAGGCTAGCTGGTCGCTAAATCGATACACGCATGCCTACTATCCCCTGGGGATACGTTCATGCCCCCTCGATAGCTGAAACCACAGCTAAGAGAGAAAGGATTCTCCCATGCCACCCACCCATTACCTTCCTTTGATCTTGCTTTACTTGTATGGGTTGTTAAATGGGAACACAACGTCTAGGCAGGCAGGAGGCATGATAGAGGGAGGCTCCCAAAACATGAACAGGAAGCAGTTTCCTGTTCATGTTCTAGCAGCCTGTCCCCTCTATCAAGTCTTCTGCTGGCCTGGTCGTTGTCTTCCTGGGGGGTGATGCAAGGGTAATAAAACACCTCAGAACGCCAGATGCAGGGAGTGAAAGCAAGATACAATTATCTGGTTGTCTTGTGTGCTCCCTGAGGCATCTGGTGGGCCACTGTGAGATACAGTGACCCCTGCTAACTGGGCAAGAGGCACTCTTTCAAGTGGTGTTCCTCATATTTAGCAGGGGGAGAGTAATTGTCCCTATTTACCCCTGCACAGTATCTTTCTAGTGGCTATAGCTGGTCGTGTTCTGCATTTTTTTAGATTCTGAGGCTTTTTGGGAGAGGAAGCCATTTAACTTTATTATTTGCCTGTAAACCGCTTTGTGAACTCTGTGTTAAAAAGCGGTATATAAATACTGTTTGATGATGATGATGACTAGATAAGCCTTTGTCTGATCCAGCAAGGCTATTCTTATGTTAAGTACAGCAGCCACCTTGAAAATGGCCCCTCCCACTTGCCACCTGAGCCATTTGGGTCAGCACATGTGCTTGTGCATTGCTATTGCTGCTCTGAATGGCTCTGACAACTAGCAAAGGGGGCTGATTAGGTCGCCCACTGCAGTGCCTGCTGTACTTATCACGCCATGCCCCCGTGGCTTCACTGAGTGGAAGAATGCAACCACTTCCTCAAACCACTTTCAACACTCTTGCGCATGATGATGTATCTCCCTGCTCTGCTCAACCCACAAGCAACTCCAGGTTTGAGGAGTCCCTTCCTATCTGGGTAGGGAGCCGCGCTGCATTTAAGGTATTGCGTGGGGGGCCAGAGCAATGGGCGCCATTTACCAAGGGGGCACCAATTGCCCTCAGCCCCCCCCCCCAGCAGAATGCCCCAAAGCCGCACCCCCCCAGCTTGCCAGCCAGCCTCTGATCGGGCAGTTTTGCCCAATTGCCAGCTGGGAGGAAACGCACGCCTCTCTGGTTGGAGGGGGGCGGGAGGCACAAAACTGCCCAATCAGAGGCTGAGGGAAGCCACTCACCTCCCCCCCTCCAGCCAGGGAGGCGCCCAGTTTCTCCGGCTACCTCTGGGGCCAAGGGTGTGTGCATGGAGAGAAGCCACACCCCTCAACGTCATGACGTTACGACGTTGTGACATCATGACGTTGCGTGCCATGGGCGCAGTTTCACCCTGGTACGCCTCTGGTAGGGAGAACTTCTTTGACTTACCTGACCAACTGTGCTGCTTGCAGGTGGCAAACGGTATGTGAAGCTCCGAAGAGTCTTGATGGACAGCAGTTAGATGGGCGGCTATTAGAGCACAGCTGTTATTTCTAAGCCGGCTCTGTTGCAGGAACCTGAGCACTGCACTCGCCACATCTGCTCCTCACCAAGGCCCTAAGTAATGTCACCTGGAATGGGCATTGCGGGGAAACAAACACAGTGGGTGCCTAATGGCTGGAATGCTGGCTGTTGTTTCTGTTGCTGGTGAAAAATAATCCACCACCCACAATCCACACCTACTGAAAGGAGAAAGGAAGGGGTCCCACGCAGCCAGGAGGCATTGCTTGTGGCTGGGCTCAATGCTCCCCGAAGGCAGAAGTCAGAGAAGGAGAAGCCACTCAGTGCTGGACCCCCAGCATTTGTCCCAGCTTATCAGGCACTGATGCTGGCCCTGGTAGTACGAACACAGTAAAAAGACAACACTCAACATTTCTTTAAAATCCACATTCTTCATACAGGGCATCCCTTATCTGATCATGTACTTGGGACCAGAAGCGTTCTGGATTTTTCCGTATTTTGGAATACTTGCACATACCTAATGAGATATCTCGGGGAAAGGGGCCCAAAACAAACACAGAATTCATTTATGTTTCATATACACTGTATACACAAAGCCTGAAGGTAATCTTATACAATATTTTAAAGATTTGGAGCATTCTGTGCGACCCATTGTATGAGGTCAGGTATGGTATTTTCCACTTGTGGCATCACATCAGTGCTAAAAAATGTTCTGGTTTTCAGAATAGTGTGGATTTCAGAATTCCAGCTAAGGGACACCCAAACTATAGTATCTACACAGTCAAAAGACAATGCTCAAAATTCCTTAAAAATTTACATTCATTATAATCTGATTTTTTAAATGGAAATACAGCAGATTTCAAAACTTAATCTGCGGGGTGGAAACAAACAGCACTCTCCATTTCAGTGAACATTAACAGTTCTCATCCGCCAATCAAACTTTCCTGAAAGGGGAGACATTGTAGGAAGCCCCAGCCATCCAACTGCTGAGAGAGGGCTTATTTCATGAACATGCATACAAAGAGGCTTTTGACCAACTCCAAACCAAGTTCAGTTTCAAATATACAGCAGTGCAGATTAGTGAACATGGAAGGAAAAAAGCTCATACGCTTTAAAAGGAGTTATGCCTGGAGAGAGCAACATGTGTAAATGGCGAAACTGCCTTCTAGGCTTCAGCCATCCAAAAAAAGATCTATAGATGTCATAATCTAAGAACAAGTCAAGAGAACACAGTAAAAATGGCTTTTGTTCCTCCTAATGGAAGCGAGAGGGAGCTGCCATATCCTCCCTGCTCCAGATTTGTCAGAAAGAAGTCAGTCAACACCAAAGAATTTCTGTCCACTCTGCCATTTGCTTAGGATGAAAGGAAAAAACATGACTTCGGGCACAATCACTTTAAAAAAATAAAATGCAAGAGTTGTATTTCTTCAGAGAGTACAAACTGCTGGGCGAGCCCATTTCCCACCATTTTTTACTTCTCCATCTTAAATAAGAGAGAACCCTAAATGGTATAAAGGAGCCAAATGTTCACAGTAAACATTTTGGATCAAAAGAAGGGGATTCAGGAGGGCTCCTAAGTATTCTCCACTGCCTTTGGCTAAGCGACAATATCAAAAAGCCAAATCAGAGCAAGGGCATTGCTTACTCTGTAAGCAATTGCTCACTTTACCCTCACTCTGAATAAGCAAAAATGTTTGCTCCATTTTACAGAACCCTCTCCAACTTATTACCAAATTGGGGAGGGGGGCATGTCACAAATGCTCAAACCTTAGAACCAGAATATAGAGAAGTACAGAGCTCCAGAAATAATAGCCCAGAAAGGAAGAAAGAATCAATTTCATCTGAAGGTGAAGGAGAATCAGAAGAGGAAGAACTGATAGAAGAAGAAGTAGAAGAGAGGGGAGCAAATGCTTTTTGCTCCCTCATTTTACCTCAGGGCTATTACGTTGCTTAGTGCTGTGAGGCAAACATTTAATGTCCAAAAGAGGACGGGTCTCTTTCTCTCTGTAAGCTAACCTGAGTAGCACAAAGCAAACGTTTCCTGTTGTACCTTGCCTACCCTAAACCTGGATAATAAGTACATGTTAAGCTGGGAGACAAAAATCTTAATTCAGTTTTTCTGGTTAGCATCTCAATGCACAAAATTACTCCTATTTCCTTTCAAACAGAAAAAGCCAAGAAGGGGTTTGTAGAAAGGTAATAAAATAGAATTTTCTCAAACCACTTGCAACCTGTCCTCACCCACAAATATTTTGATGATTATTCCCTCAGATGCATTTTTGGAATAAAGTGGATTTTTTTTCCCAAGATTCTACAGAAATAATCTCACACTCTGCTCCATCAAACAGCTCCAGTCAGGTACTTCATTTCTGAACAGCAGGCAGATTGTGTTATTGCTCCCACACAACCATGAGTAGAAAAGAATGTAAATCCCAAAGTTTTCTCAAAGTCACTTCTGGCTGTACTATACAATCAGGCATGTAAGTCAGTGAAAGAATGACGGCGAAATCATAACCACAAGATCACTCTGAGGTCACTGAACACTAGCTATGTGCAACCTCCTAGTTTTAGAAGTAGGCTTTCTCTGAAATGCCAAATGCAAGGGAGTGGCAACAGGATGCAAGTTATTTTTTTTGTCTTGTGTGCTCCCTGAGGCATCTGGTGGGCCACTGTGAGATATAGAAAGCTGGACTAGATGGGCCTTTGGTCTGAACCAACGGGGCGCCTCTGATATTCTTAATTCATTAGCTCCCCCAACATACTTTCATCACCTGGAGTGCCTGAAAGTCACAGCAGTGGGACACAGTTAAAACAATGGGACAGAATGGACTTTTCCCATCCCTTCAAGAACAAATATGAAGGGTGATGCCTCCATTCTAACTGCTCTATTGATAATGAAAATATCATTATGAAAATATGTGTAAAGTCAGCAGTTTCTAAGATGGCTGCTCCCAGCTTTCCGCAACCCACCTGACATTAGGTCACAACCTACCAAGTGGGTCCCGACCCACAGTTTGAATAACACTGGTGTAGAGGGAAAAAACCCTACTGATGTGTTGCTAGAGTTCCTCTTCAGTTTTCTTAATATTTTTGGACATCAAGTTAAAAGGCTCCACTGAGAAGCATTTGGGAATAACACATTTGTCTTGGCAACAAAGGATGAGAACGGATGAAAAAAACTGCAAAGAGCAAGGATGGAGAACAACTCAGCTTGTCCCTAAATCAGTAGTTCCCAAACATTTTTGACTGAACAGGTCCAGAACACAAACCAACTACTTGTCAATAGACCACATTCAATGAAATGTACATGAAGGCAGATGTGCAATTATGAAAATTAAGATTTATACAGTCAGGAACCCAAAGCACTTTTCTGAACCCCACTAAATTGTTAGGTGGTTGGCTTTAAAGCTTCGGTACACATTAAAAAGTGTAATCTCTGGAGAAGGGGTTGTCGGGTATGACCTACCATCACAGATTCATCTACCAGAGGGGTTTTCCCTCCCTGTGGTGGCAATTCCCTTTCAAGACAGTCTGTCTTTATAGATTTCTTTAATATGCCCAGTAAAGTCCTTCCTTCCTGCTTGAAGTTTTAATATCAATTAAGATCTATTGGCTGGAATGGCTTTTTAGCTATGTTTCTACTGCCTGTGTTCCACTGTATTCAGTTTTAGTTTTTACTACTTTATAGGATTTTTTAATTGATTGAGCAAACCCATTAATTGGTTTCACAGCGACAATCTTAATACTTTTAAAAACCTATTGAAAGGCACAGCATAGTGGTTTTCAAACTATTTAGACCAGGACCCTCTTTTTAGAATGGCACTCATGTCAGGACCCAACAGGTTATGTCATTTATCTGGAAGTGATGTCATAGCCAGAAGTGACATCATCAAGCAGAAAATGCCATCATTGTGACATAATAAAATGACACTCCTAGAATGCAAACTGACATTCTTGGACTGCAGCAATTGCACTACCATGAAACATCCTTGGCAGAAAGCAAGAGTATGACAAAATACTTTGTAAAAGCACAGAACAAAGAACAAAATTTAAAAACACTTGAAAATTCTATCTGTTAATACTCACAAAAAGAATATAGCAAGAATAAAGTCTGCAGCTTCCAAGATGGCTGCTCCCACCTTTCTGGGACTCAGCTGACATCAGGTTGTGACCCACCAAGTGGGTCCTAACTCACAGTTTGAGAAACACTGGCATAGCGGATTAAGCAGGCAACATGTTTTTAAAGCATTATTTTAAATGCAAGTTCTTATAAATACTGCAGATAGCAAGTACCATACTGGAAGAGGCATTCCCCCTTCACACACGATCGAGCATGCCTCTTCCAGTGCAAACATTTGCAGCATGATTGCCACTTATATTTGGCAGACACCATCTTAGAAGATCTTGGTTTCACACACAGGAAACACACATCCACCATCTAAAAACAAGGAAAGCACTGGGGGAGGGGTGTCTTCAACACTATTGTTTTAGTAGATGCAAGTGTGTGCAGACTTTAATGTTGATGAATTAAAGTTAACCAACAACCTCTTATGGTTGTAACAGAAATACAAAAAAAAATGGAATGTTGGGCTAGAAAGACCACCAACGCCCCTCTTCCCAACAAGAGCACAAAACCCAGCATCTACTCTCAGAGGAGGGGGGAAGAGGTGTCCCCCCCCCAGCCAGTTTCCCCACTTCTCTCACAAAACTGACAAAAATTTTGCAATGATTTATTCCCCATCTCCTTTATCCCCTTGAGAACTCCATGGATAGAGAACTACAATTTTATAGATGCAAGATAGAAGAGATTTACATCCTGCAGGAAATCTACAGGGAGTAAACTTGGACTTTTGTTCAAAACCTATCTCCTGGACCACATTTAAATTGAATTTAAATCCTACTGAATGCCAGAAAACACGTTATTTCCTGAACCTTGAGAACAAGCTTCAAGTTTCAAAACAAAACAAAAAAAATCCATCTCCAAGTCCTGGCTTGCTAAGGATGACTTTCCTGCCCTTTGATATATCAAGGAGTCAATATTTCAAGATAATATTTTGAAGCCAAGTGCTAAACACATCCTCGAAAGAGAAACAAAGAATTCTAAAAGAAATACACTATATTTAGCTCAACTTCCTATGCATATAAACCTGGAAACACTTGGAACTCCTGGGGCTGGGAGAGAAGAAACGCGGTCCATGGCTCAGGTTCTATAGATGGCATAAGAAAAATTCATCTTTTTATGGGTTTTTTATACTACCCTAGAATTCTAGCTAATTATAAAGTCAAACTCACATTAGTTGCGGCAAGACTGCAGACGTGAAAAATACCAGTGTATTTGCAGCCTGAATAAGCTGACACAAAATCCTTTATTAGAAACACACATTTCATCTTGAACCTATCTTTCTACCATTTTTTTACCAATGGTCTGCAGAACATATAAATGGCATAGAGATCAACATGTTTTCTGTGCCTCCAATGGCCATCTAAGCACAATCATGCCCCATTTGAAATCCCAAATGTACGCTCAGCTCTAATACTCCAATGAACTACTCACTTCTCATTTTAACACCGTTTTCTTAAGGCGCAATCCTAACCTGGAGTTAGGCCGGCACAAGTGACTTGCCCCAGGAGTATCGTGAATGCACTGTAAGGCGCATTTGGACCACCCTTGGAGTCAGGGAGGATGGCTCAATTCCGTGTGCTGGCCACCCTGACTCCAAGAGTGTTGCAAACGCACTTTACGGCACATTTCTACACTCCTCAGCCAGCACAAGCCCTTTGTGCCAGCCTAATTACAGATGAGGATTGGGCCTTTAATCGCTTCGGTTCAATTATAATCCCACATGTCCACAAAAACCCAATCCCAAATTTCTCTAAAAAGAAGACCCCCTAAACAGGTACCTCTTCCTATCTCCAAATAGTAGAACTTTCTTTCTATACCATTTGCACATTTCTTTGTGAGTGTCCCCCCACTCTCTCTGCAGCAAAAATGTCTAAATAACTCCTTTCCAAAAAAGCCATTTCCATGCATTACACACTCGCAACTGTGTCTTTTTCCCCACCTGTGGACAGTTTGGAGAGCTCCCACTAGCATCCCACACTGTGGCTAAAACAAAGGCACGCACAACCTTTGAAGTATATGTCAAACATTTCAATCTCACAGAACCAAAATCAAGAGTCCGATTGATACTAAGGCTGCAATCTCCTGCTCCATCTGCAATTTCCAAACGCACCATCACCCAGAATAAGCCCTTCTGAACTCAGGTGGGCTTACTTATGAGTACACATGCCTAGGATAGTACTGTTAATAGAGCACCCGCCAAAAGAACTAACGCTCAATTGACACCAGAAATTACATTTTTCATTATTCAGCATGAACCACTAGGAATGTCTAAGAGAAAAACTGATATAGATCTTCTAAATAAGGATGTCTGACCAATGCAGGCAGGATATTTTCCCACTATATTTCACCCCACGCCTACCAGCAAGGAGGAAAGCAAATCCTCCACATCTCACTAACTTCACTCCAAACAACAATAATCCCAAATCCCCTAGTAGTTGTGTCCCCAAGGTTCCACTTTATGGTTCAGTTATGAATTTATTGGCATCCTAAGCCCTCCCCCCACACACACATACACAGTCTCCCCTTTCAAACATTTTCCTCTGCCCCTCACTCAATCCTCACACATATACAAAGATTATTATTCTTCCCACATAGCCTCCCCAACACCACAGAACTGATACTACAGGTTGTACTGCTAATGTTTGCTAGTTCACATCTCCAACCTGCAAGCCTTCTTCACATCCTATATATTCTGTGCTCCTCAGTGATTATGTATTCTATATACCTTTATCAATGCACATGGCACTTTACAGAGACTCACAGGACAGAGATTGTGAGACTCACAGGACCTCCCTTATGAAGAAAGACTGCAACATTTGGGGCTCTTCAGCCTAGAAAAAAGGTGCCTGAGGGGGGACATGATTGAGACATACAAAATTATGCACGGAAGGGATAGTGTCGATAGAGGGATGTTCTTTTCTCTCTCTCAAAACACCAGAACCAGGGGGCATCCGCTAAAACTGAGGGTTGGGAGAGGTAAAACAGATAAAAGGAAGTACTTTTTTACCCAGCGGGTAGTTAATCTGTGGAACTCTTTGCCACAGGAGGTGGTGATGGCATCTGGTCTTGATGCCTTTAAGAGGGGATTGGACGGATTTCTGGAGGAAAGGTCCATCGTGGGCTATAGGCCATGATGGATTGTGCAACCTCCTTACATTTGTAGTAGGCTCACATCTCCAGGTGCAAGGGAGTGTCAACAGGATGCAAGCATCTTGTTGTCTCATGCCTCCCTGGGGCACCTGGTGGGCCGCTGTGAGGTACAGGAAGCTGGACTAGATGGACCTTCGGCCTGATTCAGCAGGGCTCTTCTGATGTTCAGGTCTCTTCCCCAGTGAGCTTACAATCATCCCAAGTGCACTTCTTACCAACTTCTGCATCCTCTCCTAATTTACAAGGCTGTTGGAAGGATTAGCCAGAAAGATGCCTCACTGAGAAGGTTGGAGGCAGTTGTTCCATTCTTAGTTATCATCCTATCTGACAGATGCTAATAGACCCCTCCTCCTTCATTCATACAGTAAACCCATGTTATAAGTATCAGGCATATTTAGTTCATCATTCAGTCTCCTACAGAAGCCAACCAGCAGCTTTCAAGAAGTAGGGAATGAAGGCAACAGATCTTTCCCCCTTTTTTTTTTACCCCCAGCAACCAGTATTCAGAAGTGGACTGACTCTGTACACAGAAGTTCCATTTAAGAATAGTAGCTCACAGCCACTGCTAACCTCTCCTCCTCTATGAATTTGTTCAATCCCTTTTTAAATCCAAGTGAATCCACCTTGTCTAGCAGTGTCTAATCAGATACCTCCAGGAAGCCCACAAGCAGAGCTTGGGCCATAGTTGTCTGCCTTTGTATGTTTCCAGCATCCAGGGCTCAAAGGTCTACGGCCTTTAGACACAGAAGATTCATTTAGCTATCATCCCCAAGGACATAAGAAGTGCCCTGCTGACTCAGGTCAAGGTGAGTCCCTCTAGCTCAGCAGCCCTTTTCCAACAGTGGTCAACCAGATGGCCCACTGGATAATAGCCTACTAACAGGTCAGCCCGTTGTTTGCCCACCTGCAAGTGCTATTCAGAGATATCCTGATCACAAAGGTTCAGCTTGCATATAATGGCTAACTATGGATAGAACTATCATCCGTGACTTTATGTAATCCCTTACGAAGCAACAGTTCCCACCTCCAAAGCTCACCAGCACCTGATACTCAAAGGTGGAACTTCCATAGTAAGAGAACAACCTACAGTACCTACCCTAATAGGCCTTCTTTCCACGACAGCTGCTCCAACACCTACACCCCGGCTCGCTTTTGCAACACAGACCACCACAGGGAAAGTGGTTACCACCATCACATACAGCTTGTGGCAGGGAGTTCCATAGCCCACGGACGCCTGGTGCAAGAGCCACGCCTACAAAATCACAAACCCCGCCCCTCTGTACCCCTTCAGGCCCTTCCCCTCTGCTTGGAGGAATGTTCGTTGATTGGGGGAGAGTTATCCAGTCCCTCCCCCAGAGCTGTCTCACGTTACAACACCCCCCCCCCGCCCCCGACGCGCTCTCTTCCTCACCCAGCTTCAAGGACAACCATGTGACGCTGCGGGGGCAGCAGATTGCTGGAGGTCCCCCACCTTCCACTCCCCCCCCCTTGCCTCTTACCCTCCTCCTCCTCCTCCTTCCTGTCCAGCCGCCTCCTCACAGCTCTCCGCCTGCTACCCGCCGCGCAGCCGAACCTGCTGCCAAGCCCCGAACCGTGCAGGGCAGCCCTACTCCGTCAGGGACTGACCGACACTCCCTGCCGACCAATCAGTGCGAGGCGCCCCCGGTAGGGAGGCGGACTCAGACCTCAGCAGTGATATTAGGTTGCGAACGGACCCCCGTATTCTAAAGAAAAGGCGAGGAGGCGGGAAAGCAGCCAATCAGAACGAGAGAGAGGAGGAGGGGGCGTGTCCAGGCTATATGCAAGTATAAGGTCTTGATTATGCATAAGCTGATTTGTATTATTCATAAATCTTTCCAGCGAGAGAAGGCGCGCGAGAGCCGTTTAATAAAAAATTATGATCAAATTATTAATAAAATGATTGGCTACATTAATAGGTTTTTATCTATAAATAAATAGATAAAATTTCTCTCCCAATTTATGTATGTATATGCAGACACACAATATATATCGCTAAACATCCCAAATTTATAAAATGTATGCATCCTACATATATGCAGGTATATTAATGTTTAACTATCAATACTAAGCACCCATATGCATTCAGATATCAAATTATTAATAGAATAGTATAGTATTTGCATTATTCACATAATTGCATCACACAATATAGCACTTATATCCTGCCTTCTCCACAAATAATATATTCAAGGCAGCTAACAATATTGTACAACACACTGAATGTGAGCTGCTGTAAAAGCACATTCAAAACAGCCACCATAATTGGGGAATATAATTAATTATACATTATATATTAATGTTGTATATATCATGGTTGTATAATGTCAATGTATAATGATATCATATTTACCTGATACAATATTATTACAATTTATCTGTTTCTAATGCTTATGCAGAAATTCACAATGCCATTGGCCCTTCCCTCCTGTTTACACCCAGCAGTCTGTGAAGACAAGACCTGCATGAAATGACTAATTAATTAAAGGTTTACATCATCTCTCTGAAAATGTGAAATGAAATCAGTGCAATGAAACTCCACCCCAAGTTCATTCGGGAGACAATCGTTTGTAATTAAACATTCCCCACCCACCCCCACCCCATTCTCACTGAATTTTTGCAGCTGTCTCCAGAGGACTGTTCATTGCAATGTCAAGAACCATTGCCTGGCAAGGAGGCTTTGTGATGTTCTTCTGTGTCAAATATGCTACAAAGGCCATTCGCTTCCCTGAACAAAAATCACCAATGCTGAAGCCAGGGTACTGGGGCAAAACCCTGCACAGCACTCCCTGTGGTGCTACATTGGTATGGAGGGCCCATCCCAACCTGGCTGACCCCTGATGCGGCACTATAAAGTTAACAAGTACAGGCCCCCAAATGAAACGAAATAGACCCCAGAAGCATGAGCAATTGCAGCCTGATGCTAAGTATCTACCCAATTCTAATGGGTGATCTTGCTGGTGGAGCTGGTGTTCCATTAGCACTGGCTGCCATAAAGCACATTCCGGCAGTACCTGCACCCAGGGCACGCTTGGGAAGGCCCAGACCTTCTCACATGTGTCATCCCAGCACTGGCTGCCTGGCAGAACAGGTAAGCCACTGCAGGAGGTGGGAGGAAGGTGGAATGGGGAGCAGGGAGGGGCAGAACTGGGTGGGGATGGGGGAGGAACAGGGGGCAAGGCAGCTGTGGAAGGGGGTGGATCTGGCAGTGATGGTGTACACAGAATCCTATCCTTTCCTGCCATCTCCCAGTCCCCTTTCTCTCCTTGGACTTGTGCCAGCTAAAGAGCTAGCACAGGTCCAAGGAGACCCTTTCCTGCCCAAAGCCTCCTGCCCCACCAAATACAGAGTGTGCCTTTTTGGCATGGCTGCACTGGCAGAGGGTGGGGAGGACAGGATTGGGCCATTATTGTACTCAAAGTTAGGAGCTACTAAATTAGAGATCTACTCCGTAACAAGACCATAAAAATGGTATGTAATTATGTTAATCCAAAAGCCCAGTTTCGTGATACAGACGAGACTTGGGTATCCACTGGGGTTTGGTTCTGGGACCTTTCCTGATACCAAAAACTGTATTAAATAAAAGCAGTTCTGGGACCTATTTTGCTGTCAGCCACAGCCTGGCTGCAAGATACCTACTTACAGAGGAGGCAGCTATCCCCACAAGTGGGCCAGAAGCAGGAAGGTGGTCCAAAACAGACACCATGTTCCAGGGTGGCAAACAAGGACCAGAGTGGGGCCAGAGGAATGGGCGTAGCCCAGATTCAAGGCAGCCATCAGGGGCTGGGGCCAGCCAGTTCAGCAGTGTCCTCACACCAGGAACCAGCGTTTCAGCCTGGGGCTGAGCATTGAGGTTGGGTTTTTTACAAGCCCTTGTGGAAAAAAATGGGCTCTTGGGGTCAGCTGACTGCACGCCCAGACAAGTTTGTACTGCAGGTTAAATGCCAGCCTTGAAGAATTAAGCTCAGTTTCCCTATTGGGCAGGGCTGGGTAGGGCAGGTGCATCCATGAGGCCAACTGAAGCAGTCGCCTCAGGCAGCAGACCCATAGACGGTGCCCACTCCCATCCAACCTCTTACCTCCAAAGATTCTTCTGAGGGGCCACTGCACTATGGTGGCAGCTGCATCCAGCACCTCGCTCTGTAGCTGATGCCCTGGTATAGAATCTGCCATGTGGAGGTGTTGTGAGGAGAGCTCAGCAAGTGGAGTATTGTTGCTGACACCCTCCCTCCCACTCCTGGGCTCAATTGGCTTGAAATCGCTCCCCCCACCCAGGCAGTTGGCAGTGGCATTATCATGTCATCACCAGGGCCCAAGAGAGGGGGATACAGAGGTTCATTTGCACCTGGGCCCAGGGTCAAAAAGGGAGTCCAGGAGTCAAATGAGGGGGCCCAGAAATGTTCTGGAATCTTGCATTTTCCTATCTTACCTGGGTTCCCTGCCCACATGGGATGCTGTGGGTGCTAACCCAGGTACACGGCGGCTGCGGCTGCTTCAGGGTCATAGGCACCAGGCTGAAGAATGCATACACGACACTCCATGATACAGGGTCAAATCTGGGAGGAAACCAGCCTGCTGGAGCAGCTCTTTGGCTTGTGGACCTGCTTCCCATGAAGGAGCAGATAGGGACACAGCTGTAGGACTATAGCTGCTGCAGAAGGAAGTTCTAGTGCACACAGGACACTTTTCATCCTAGTGTGAGCCTAAATAGGATGATGCTGATTTTCTGCAATGATCTTATACATTTTAAATATTTTAGAGAGACTCGGGAGTGTGTTTGGTTTTCCCTGCTACTGAATCTAGCAGCTGACATGGCACAGACAGGTAGACCTGGGCTCTGCATTGGGGGAAACCTGGTAGACCTGGGCTCAAAAGGCTATTCCAGCAGTCACTACTGCTCCATTTCACCCCTCCCCACCCCTGCTCTGCCTACTCTCCCCCAACACCATCTTCCCCGCTCCCTCCCCTTCCCCAAGAAACTTTGTACCCCCTACTACAATTCAGAGGCCCTGATCACTGCACCTACTTGCAGGTGCTGCACTTTGCACAGGGCAGCATCAGCCCAAAGCTCCGTGCTGGCTCTCTTTCTGGTGAGTAGGGGGGCTGCAGGAGGTGCAAACATGTATCTCATTGGAGCCCCCGGCTCCTAAGGCCAGCCCTGCCTTTGTGGGATTGGCCTCTGCGGGAAAGGAGATGAAGGACTAGATGACTCCCAGACTAGATGGTTCCATCCTGCAGCTCGACTCTTCCAAGGTCTGTGAGGAATGCAGGAGTGGAAAGAGGCTGCCTGACCTCCAACTGTTTATGTTTATACTGTACTGCCTGCTGGAGGAGCCATCCAGAACATAATCCCTCCCCACTTCTTAAAGGTGACCCTACAGCAAGTCTAGTGTACTGTTGCTTTTAGGTGCCGTGCACCCCCTGGTGGCCAGTTCTCACTGAAGCACCCACTGCAAAGTTCTCATTTATGGAAACTGTGTAAGCACCACCACACACCTATGCACAGATCCTTCCTCTTCCAATTAGGCGAAAGGTAGGCTGGACTCCATCCTAGAAAATGGGTCAATTTCCAGGGGACCATCTTGGTGGGTCTAGTTGATGATATTCTTAGGAATATCTAGTCAGACACACCTTAGTCAGACACTTCTTGGTGTTTGTGTGTGTGGGCGTGTGTGTGTACGTTTTACAATTATAGTTCCAAGATCCAGAGAAGTAGCCAGAGGTTATCTAATGGCCCCAGCACCGGGGGCAGTGACGCCACATCACACCGTTACGTGACACGTGATGTCATTTCCGGGTTTGCCCAGAGAAGGAGGTGCTGGCGATGGCGGCTGGCTGGGGATCTGGCTGCAGTCCCTTGTTCCTTCTCCTGTGGGGGCTTCCCCTTGAAGAGGTACTCCCTTCAAATGGGAGTCTCCACAGGAGAATGAACTGGGCAGCAGCCAGATTGCAAAGTGAGCACCACCAATGCCTCCCTCTTCTCTGGAGAACCCAGAAGGGGAGGCACTTGCAGAGGAAAACAATTCCCCCCCCCCAATGTGGCATAGGTGCCTCTCAGGCTCCGCCCTCATTACATCTCTGGAAGTAGCTGAATTAGTCTGCATGAAGTGAAATCCTAAAGAGACAGGCGTGTCCTCACACACATAGATCATATAGCCTATGATAGGCTCATGTAGCCTTTCTTAAAGCATAGTGAATTGCAAGAGAAAATGGAATAGGGCGGATCCAAGCTTAAAAATATACCAGATAAGCATAGTGACAGTTCAGAATCAGTGATAAATTCCTCATGGCAATGCTAAGGTAATTTGCTCTGGAATGTAGTGTTTTTTGTTTTAAAAAGCCATTCAGGCATCCCTCTGAGATGGTGTTAGGTCGCATTATACATTCTGATTTTGTTTTTTCTCCACCTGATTGTCCTCTGAATTTCTTATCTTGAAGAATTAACACTTGGGCTGCCCAATCCTATATTGCACTGGAACAGGCAGGCCAGATGACCTGTGCTGTATCCAATGCAGGCTAGGAAGCAGCTGAAGTCCCCCTTGGGTAAGGGGTTATTTTCCCCTTACCTTCAGTAAAAGCCCAGCCACCCCATGGGGCTACTCTAAACTTCACCGGCAAAATCACTGGCACAAATTTGAGTGGCCCATGTAGGGCCAACCGAGCTTAAGTGCTGGAACCTGGCTCCACCCAAGCTGGCCTGTCCATGGCCCCCCCTCTCATGCCCTCCCCAATCCCCCGTGCCAAGCGAACTTGGGCAGCCTTACCTGGCTCTGAGTCCTTGTGCAGGCAGGCCGGCATGCGTCCTCACACCAGCCTTGCCGGCTCTGGGGTGACACAGATGTGCCTTATGGCATGTTTGCGATACTCAGTGCAAGGGACATGAGGTAGGATTGTACCACAAACACAGAAAAGAGAGAGAGAGAGAGAGAGAGAGAGAGAGAGAGAGAGAGAGAGATGGTTTCTGGATGTTGCCATTTCCGATACATCATGATACATCATTTTATTGTGTATCATGATGAAGGTCTAGCCATGTTGAATATAGACAAGTTGGCCTAAACATTGCAGTTTTCCAGGAAATAAGTATGGAGCAGAATTTTAATGAGCATTTGCAAACAAAAATGTCCTCGAGTCTATACATGTTAGGAATGGATACCGTCTCTCAAGGAAACATGAGAGGTTATCTCCATCTTGACTGGTTTTCCCACTGCACAGATATCTTAGCCATGGTTAGGATATCTGTTTCTTCTGTATTGATTGAAGGGTGTCTCTTATTATTATTATTTTTTTCAGGATAGAGAGTTTTCAAATTTTGCTGTTATGATGAGTGCTTCTTGTGCTTAAACAAGCAACTGTGTTTTCAGGATCACCAAACAGAGATTATTTGGGCTTCACTGTGAAAAGAGTCTTAACTCTGTCCTCTTGCTTTTTTACTTTAAAGAATATCTGTGGATTTCAAGAGTTCTAGTAACAACAACCTAGAACCTATTGAAGACCTAAGTCAGCCCTGTTCATGATGGGCACCAATGTCCCGGATTAAGTTTCCAAGGATCTAGTGTGTGCCACAAATGGTGTGCAGTGCACCCTAGGAGTTTGGCGGAGGGTCATTTATTAGTAGGGCCATTGGGGGATGTGAGCCCCCCTTCCAGCAGCATAGTGTGCCTTGTCAATTGTCAACAAACTGATGGTGTACCCTGAAAATTTTAGTGCCTTATCAATGTACCATGAGATGAAACGGTTGAAAATTGCTGATCTGACAGTTCTTTCTCTCTGACTCTCACCTTGGAGCGTTTCTGCCAGTTAGAGTAGTAAATTCTGCACAAGATGGACTCACCATAACACAGGGCACAATCCTATACTGTGCCGGCCTTGTAAGGCCAACATAGCAGGGCAATATCCTAAGGCCCATTAGGAAGAGGCAGCAGCAGCAAAGTGCAGGCCAAGGGGAGGGTTTTCCCTTACACCCACATAAGCCCCAGTCACCCCTATGGGCCTGCTCGGATCTGCGCCTGCTGTTTTGCAGGTGCAGAAGAACGTGGACAGGAGCGGCCCAAATCGAGGCCGCCATGGCCAGGGACGGGGTTTAGGATTTGGCACTACGGCCGCCCTGCGTCACAACCGTGTCATAATCGCGGTCTCCACCCACTGCGCCGCCTAGTAACACCCCCAGAACGCCTCTGGAACGCCCTCGCGGAGGCCCTGCGCCGACGCTCACAGCACCGATGCTCACCTGGTGCACGGCCAGCCTGCCAGGGTGCCCGAGCGTCAGTGCTTCTGCGAGCACCGGCCCAAGCGCCTTAGTGCCGGCGCAGATGCACTTTACGGCACATTCGCAACAGCATCCGGCCGGCACAAGAGCACAGCACCAGCACTAAGGGGGATTTAGGACTGCGCTGACAGTTTCATACACTTAGAAAGGGCCCAGAAGTCCAAAGAGGTCCATGCAAAGAGCATGTATGTCATTGTGGCATATAACTACCTATATGAGGGTTTCCTGAAAAGACTTACATGAAAAAGGGTCTGCACGGAGCTTGCAGGAATTTGTTCAACCTGTGAAGAAGCTCATGAGAGTGATCCCAAATAAAGACAAATCTGTGTAATGCAGTGGCAGAATGGAAACTGCATAACTGTCTTCTCCGGTAGATTAAATTAATTTAGAGAGCAGTCCTAACCTGGAGTTAGGCCGGCACAGTTAAGCCAACACAATTTGGTCAGCACAAGGGCAGGGGCGTAGCTAAAGAAGTCCAGGGGGTGCAGTTGCACCGGGCTTCGCATTCCCAGGGGGCAACAGTCTGGCTCCGCATCAAGGCTGTTGCCCCCTTCCACCAGCCGGAGCACAAAAAAGCTTTCCCCTGCAATTCATACCTGGCTTCGTTGAGATTGCATTGCGATCGGAGCCAAATGAAAGTCACGTGCATGCCCCTGCAGCTGACCAGCATTGCAAAACGGAGGTTGCATGCGCCCCAGGCTGTTCCCCATAGCCGACAGCCTTTGCTGCTGCCTGGGACGCAACTTCCATTCGCTGCAAGTGCAATCGATCTCAGTGGCAGAGACGAGACTGCCGGCCAGCAGCACAGAATAAAGAGTCCTGTCCTTCCTTGTGTGCTGCGGCTGGGAGGGGTCGGGGGCAGGCTAGTTTGTGCCGATTTCCTCTCTTGTGAATTGGCGCTTTTAATTCTGGGGTGCCTGTGCGTGCACAGGGAGTCACGGACCCAAAGAGAGGCGGGAGGCAAGCACATGTGGCAAGGAGAGCAGCAAAAAAACCAAAACAAAATCAGAACTGCTGCTGCTGGCCTCTTTGTGTGTGTGTGTGTGTGTGTGTGTGTGTGTGTGTGTGTGAGAGAGAGAGAGAGAGAGAGAGAGAGAGAGAGAGATCCAACTGCAATCTGAATGTAGGGAGGGGAGAGAGAGGCCCAATCCAATCCTGAGTGTGTGTGGGGGGGGAGAGGGAGATCTTCAACTGATCTGAATGTGTGTGTGTGTGTGGGGGGGAGAGAGAGAGAGAGAGAGAGAGAGAGAGAGAGAGAGAGACCCAATCCAATCCAATTCTCTGTGTGAAAACAGATGTGTGAAAACAATCTGGCCACAGTTTCTTAGTATGGAGGGAAATGCACTCTGCAGATCCTCAGAGGCACACTTCTGCCCTCTCTCCAGGGCCTGCCCCCTCCCCAGTTCCCACCTTGCCTTCACTTCACCTCTTACAATCCATGACATGAAGTTGGCATTTCTACCTTTCCCTTTAACTCGCTGGAACACATAAAAAAGACGGGGAGGGGGGACTACAAAATGTTCTTTGCACCGGGCAGCAAATTCCGTAGCTACGTCACTGCACAAGGGACACCATAAAGTATGTTTGGACCACTCTCGGAGCCAGCATACAGACATGCACCACCCTCCCTGACTCAGAGAGTGGTCCAAATGTGCTTTACGGTGGCCCTTGTGCCAGCCAAACATGGCTGGCCTTACTGTGCCAGCCTAACTCCAGGTTAGGATTGTGCTCTTAGACTGAGGGCACAATCCTAACCTGGAATTAGGCCAGCACAGTTAGGCCAGCACAGTTTGGTGGCACAAGGGACACCATAAAGTGCATCTGTGTGTTGGCCTCTCTGACTCCAAGAGTGGTCCAAACGTACTTTAGTGTCCCTTGTGCCAGCCAAGCTTTGCTGGCCTAACTGTGCCACCCTAACTGCAGGTTAGGATTGCGCTCTGAATCTCTGTGGCTGTAGATGGCCTGATTTGCATGCAGGGGCCCCAAATTCAACCTGTTGCTGTATGTCCATGTAGGGCTGGAAAAGACACCTGGAGACCCACTGCTGGACTGTGTCAATATTTAGGGTCAAATTACATGGGCAGATGAGATAGCACAGATAGCAGCAAATTCTATACATACTGTTGCTCCGCACTAGTCCTCCAAACTGCTTCCCCTTCATGCTTGGAGGGCAGCGCTAACAACCCTAAGAAGCCGGTGCAAAGAGGAAGCACATTGGAGGGCTGTAAATGGGCAAATAAAACAAAAACAGATGAGACGAGCACAACAGGGACGATACCTGAAATTGTGGAAACCAGGTCTGACTAGCACACACACCCCTCTATTTAGTGTGCATGGTGCATAACAGCAAGGCTGGATGTCATTGTCAGTAGGGAAGCCTTCATAACACAAACAGCCTGCTTTGTGTGTGGTGGGAGGTGCATTTTTTCATCCAAGGATTTGGTGCGTATATGGTGACACACCCAACATGGGTCTGTGTCCTCCTTTCATCGTTTCACACCCCCCATCTTCCCTGTCCCCAAAGCATCCAGCTTCTAAGTGCCAAGGGAGCAGATGGTTTCCACGGCAACCTTCTGAATGACGCATTTTGAGATTTACCGAGCAAAGGCCCAAGCGGGGCTCACCATTTCTGATTCAGGGTGGAGAAGGTGACAAAGGAAGGGGAGAACAGACCTGGGACATGCACATATACACACGTCACAGAAACCCAACACAATTATGGATTAACACAATGCAGACCTCCAGCTGCATGTGCACGTGCATACACACACACACACCCGTTCATGCACACATGAATCACATTGATAAATGTGTTCATTCCTATCCTGCCTTTCAATACTAATCAGGCCCTCAAGGCAGCTTAACAAAGACAAGAATAGAATATTAGAACAATTCTAAAAACAAATCATAAAAATATGAAAAGCACAACACGTAAGGACAAAAACAGACAACACAACCTGACACAACTCTCCCTTTGTGCTCACTCATGTACTCTTTCTCCCCCTCCCACCCACACAAACAGAGAGAAAGAAAGAGATCTATACAGTGTACATTACTCTGAGCATAAAAATACACATTCTGCGTCATATCACGCACTAGAGTGGGAGATGCTGGTGCTACATCTACCACATCTCTCACAAGGAAAGCCATAACATCTTGATTTTATGCACTCTTTACCGTGGCCCAAGTTCAATTCTCAGAGAGCGAGAGAGAGCGAGAGCGAGAGCGAGAGAGAGAGCACTTGCATGCACAAGGACTTGAGTTCTATCACAAGCAGTTCATAAGAATCTTAGGTAACAAAACTGGAAAAGAGATTCTCCCTGAGTCCTTGGGGTGTCATTGCTGACTGGAAGAGAGGTCCTGGGCCAGACAGACTAGTGGTCTGACTTAGTGGATGGCAGCTTAATGAGTTCACGAGTGAAATCTATTGCTCAGGCCCCCAACCTTCAGAGTAGCTGCACAGAGAAAGTCCCAGTTCGAATCCCTGGCATCTTTCGGCAGACAACTGGGGGCGCAATCCTAAACTGAGGTAGGCCAGCATAAGCTAAGCCAGCAATGTTTGGCCAGCACAAGGGACACCGTAAAGTATGTTTGGACCACTCTCGGAGTCAGCGAGGCCAGCACACAGACGTGAGTCATCCTCCCTGACTCCGAGAGTGGTCCAAACACTCCTTATGGTGGCCCTTGTGCCAGCCAAATTTTGCTGGCTTAGCTTATGCCGGCCTAACTCCAGTTTAGGATTTGTGCTCTCAGGCTGCAAGCCTACATGCACTTTCCTGGGAGTAAGCCCCACTGAACAAAATGGAACTTACTTCTGAGTAGACATGCCCAAGGCTGTGCTGACAGACATCAGGGCCAGGAAAGTCTTCTCTTTGTTGGCAATCCAGAAGTCGGCTTTATTGGGTGCGATGGACCAAGAGTCTGTCTCAATAGAAGACACCCATCTACGGCTGAAGAGGGCCGGGAACAGAACTAGAAAGTACCTGACTCGCATTTCATGCAAAGGCCTGTATTGAAAAATTCCAGTGGTCTTTCCTTCTTTTCAACAAGAAGACTTCTAGAGGGGGCATCTTAGATGGAAAAGCAGCTGCCATGCTTAACTCTTCCCCACCCACCACGCCTTCTTTCTAATCACTTCCTGCCCTCTTATTGCTGATCTGTGCTCATTACTATGAGCTACCTGTTGTTACAGCATTTCTCAAGCAACTGGCAAAGGGCCAGTAAGTGTAATCCTGGGGTAGTCAAGTTTCTGGTCCTTCTTTCACTTGCAATAAAAAAAAAAAGAGGCCATCATTTTGAAGCTGGCCTATATTCTCGGCTCAGCCACTGAAGAACCTCCCCTGAAGCCACGTGCTCCATTCCAGGTGCTGCAGATCCAAAAGAAGGAGTCCAACTGGAGAGGATTCACGGGAGGAGCTAGGAGAATGATCAGAAGGCTCAGAAAAGAAGTCTTCAAAGGAGACCACTGCTGCATGCTCAGCCACGATCCTGAAGTCACACCCTAATGGTATCTCCAAACAAGAGAACCTTGGGTCATATGGCTAGGAAAAATTTTGCCATAAGAACCTAATAAGAGCGCCACTGGATCAGGCCAAAGGCCCATCTGGTCCAACTTCCTGTATCTCACAGTGGCCCAACAGATGCCTCAGGGAGCACACAGGAACACAAGATACATGAGTCCTGTTGCCACTCCCTTGCACCTGGCATTTTGTGGTAGCCTACTTCTAAAACCAGGAGGTTGCACATACCCATCATGGCTTGTAACCATAGCTTGTAATTTTCTTCCGAAAATTTGTCCAGTCCCCAATCCCAGGCATTGAAACCACATACCACCACCACATCCTTTGGCAAGGAGTTCCACAGACTCGTTACATGCTGAGTAAAGAAATATTGTCTTTTGTCTATTCTAAGTGTTGTCTCATTGCAGGTTGGTTACTTGAAGCCCGCCTGTTTTGCTTGCAGAAAGTCACAGGTTCCAAGCCCAAGCATATTCAATTTAAATGATCTCAGGACTGCGGCCCTCAGGCCTTGGAGGACTGTGGACAGTCAGAGAAGGTATTAATATTAATTCCGTGGAAGGTGATTTCACATGACCATGAATTGCTGAAGGACATCTGCAATAGCCAGCCAGCAGTGGCCATGGAGGATGGTCTCAGATTCTAGCAATTGCAAAATCTTGGAGAGATTGCAGAAGGTCTTGGAAAGAAAAAAGCCAAAGGAGTTATAGCGCCCAGTGGCATAGCTAGGGCACCTGGGGCACATACTTTTTTGGCATCCCCCTACCTGGCCCCCCCCCAGGCCTCAGAATGCCTCCAGGAGGCCTTAGAAAGGCGCTTTTGGTTTTTGGTCAAAAACTGGAGGTGCCTTCTAAGCTCAGAAGCTTTCTGAGGCTCAGGGGGCTGTGCACGGGCTCCCCAGGCCTCAGAGCAGATGCAACCACTCTGAGTGCTGGCAAGGGGTGTATCATGGCACCCGGGGCAATGGAGCCCCCTGACGCCCCTTAGCTGTGCCACTGGAGGTTCCAAACTGCAGGAGAAGCAAGTCAGCTATGGAACAGGATCCTTCTGAGCATCTCCCTCCTCGGGAGAGACTACTGGATATAGCTGGGGTCTCAGGACAGGAGCCTGGGCTACATGTTCGGATGGCTTTCTTCCCACTTTGTGCTGAACTGAAGAATCACACCAACCAGGGGAAGGGGATGGGATAAATCCAGTTTTATTCATCCATTCACTCATTCAAGGAAGACTAGTTCTAGAATAAAGGCTACATTGTACCATTGGTTTGTTTCCATTTTATTATTACATTGTTATTATTATCATATTATTACTATTATTTGTCTCTTTAAAAAGCCAGTTATGCACAGTAGCTAATATTGTCATGCTGGCATTGAGAGGAAATCGAGTAAGGACGGTTTTTTATTTACAATGCAAAGGTTGCCTTCGTTAGGAGTTTTAGAAGCACCATTCATTATTATTCAAGACATGTGATCTTAGCTGGGAAGATGACGAGGTCTCCCACATCCCCACTCAGACTGGTTGGATAGGATAGAGAACCACCGCCAAGAAATACACTAATTGCCATTCTGTGTCATTGAGCCTCCTCACCGCTTTGAGGCTGCTCGTCTCCCACCAGCAACAAACTGGTATCAATTCTGGTATTGCAGAATCTGAGGGGGGTTCAAGCCCAATGCTCTTCCCCCCCCCCCCCAAGAGCCACTAAGGAGACTGGAATCAGAAAACAAGTGGATCCTATTTCCAAAGAATGAATCAGTTGAAACAAGTGACTTACAAGTGTCGAGGGAAGAGAAATGTTACTCTGTCCCAACCTGCTTGTGCTGGTCCTGAATGGCCGGCTCCAGATTGAGCAAGGAGTCACAGAGCTTGTGCAGGCAGGTCTGCGAGCAGCACCACACACAGAAGTCAGGATCAGGCCTTGCACACCCTGTGCCAAGGTCATCTACATCCTGTGCTGAGTAGAGCGGAATCTGGCCACCGAGCCAATTCTGGTGCTTTATAAATATAACAGGTACAAATTGTGCCAATTGGTCATATTTTATACATGCTGATGTTGCATCTGTCGCTGCCAAGGTGGGACAAAAAGTCACTTCCTGCCTTCCTCTTCCAGAAAACCCTTCCCCACCTCCCACTTCCCCTTGGCTACAGCAGGCATGGCATACACACTTCCAAGCCTGCCCCTGCAACCCAAAGGGTTAAGTACTTTAAAAAAAAATCAAAGATGATCAGGATGCTGCATCCACTATAGAGCCTTGTACTATGCCCAAGCATCACCACTGGGGTGGGGCGGGGCAGGGAAGAACAGGAAACTGCTTTACCCACCCATTCTGTAGTTCCCTTAACTGACAGATGCTCAGAGCATCAGGGCTCCCCTCTTTCTGCTGGCATTGGCTCAATCCATTCTGCCTCCGTTCCAGCCCATCTAAATAGTGTCCCCCCAAGGGCTGGGATGTTGGCTAAGGGGCCAAGTCATTTATGTGCAAACTACTGGGGAAAAGGGAGCCAAAGAAGAAGCAGAGTTTGAGGAGACGAAGTCTCTGCAGCCATCACTGCAGTTTAAGCGCTGCTGCTCCTACCTGGGTGAAAGCCCCCACATCTACCGAGAAATTCAGGATCTTCAGAGGTTTGAGTGGAGAAGAACTGAGAGAGAAATGTGTGCCTTAACTGGGCAGCCTAGGAATTGCAGACCAAATAGAGTAAAAAGCATGATTGTGTGCCTAGGTGGGAACATGTGTCTGGGAAAGGTTCCCCTATCCTTGTGATGCATGTTTAATAAGGCTGCCACATGCAGGTGGCAATTGTAAACACACTTACCAGGGCCCAAGCCCCATTTGGACACAGTGGAACTGACTTCCAAGTAAACATGCATAGGAATGTGTGCTGTTTGTCCATTAGATGAATTGATGCAACACAATTAAACAACGGGTAGTCCAAAAATGGTGCCTTACATGAAAATGGGCAGGGGATTTTGTTAAAAGATTAACTACTTTAAATATGAATACTTTTAACAACCACAGATGGCAAGTGAGAGGCATTCCTCTTTGTGAATGGGGGAGATGGCTGCTTCTGAAACATCACCAACTAGCCCTGCAAGATGATGCGTGAAAGAGTCATAGTAGGTGCCCTCTTAGAAGAGGCATTCCCTCTTGGGTAGGAGAGAGGAGGGGAAATGTCACTTCTGAGACGGTGCCTTCCATCTATCCATGTGCATCGCAGCAAGCACCATCCGCTCTGATCAGTTAAGCCAGGGGTGTCAAACACAAGGGCTGCGGGCAGGATACAGCTTGTAGCAGCTCCTTTTCTGGCTCTTGGGCTCTCCTAGTGCCACCGGCACCTGCTGAGCTGTGCTGAGGTGTCACTGCTGAAAGGGCAGCCCACATGATACCTGGGATCTTCCATATCTTGAAAATATGATCAAGATTTGTGTATTTTCTGACTTGCAGTGAAGGAGTTGGTCAAGGAGTTGCTAAGTGAGAAAAGAGTGCTTATTTCTAGACCTGCTTGGTGACATCACTTCCTGCTTTATGACACCACTTTCGGCGCTCAGCAGGCATCATGAATGCTATTTGGCCCACTGTACGAAATGAGTTTGACACGGGTACGTTAAGCAGTTTCTCCTAATATTCAACTGAAACCCACCTTGCTGTAAGTTACACCCATGAAATCTAGTTCTGCCCTCTGAGCCATGGGGGGGGGACAGGGAGGGAGGGGGAGAGAGCTTATAAAAATTAGGGCTGCCCTGCCCTGTGTCCCACTGTCTGCCATCGGTCCCCCTCCCAACTGCCATTGTGCTAAGATCAGGCAGCTCCAAGCAGGAGCCTGGGGGCATTGTGCTTTGGACAGCACGAGGGGGCAATGTCCTCATTTCCTGGGATGACTGAGCGGTAACTGAGAGGGGTTCCCAGGTTCTGGGGCTGGTGGTCCACAGTGACATCCACAGTGCCAGACGCTGGATAAGTAAAACCCAGGAAACAAGTAAAAGAACAACCTTCTTCGTGTTTGTGAATGTATGGCCCACTTTTTCTTTGAAAAGAGAAGCAGTAGCAAACAAAGTTCATTATGGGGGCTCTTTTGCTTCAGCAAAGGACTGCTCCATCTCCTCTTTGCAAAACATCATCACTGACCCCCCCCCCCATATTTCCCCAAGCTGGAATCCAGAAGGGAAAAAGAAGCCACCAAACCCAAATATTCATCCCAAGCGAACAACAAGGATGACTCCAGCACTACCCCATTTGTTTAAATGGCATGAAGCCCAAACCCATTTCTCTCCCACTCTGCCCAGAGGAAACGCAAATTCGACAAATCTTTGTGTGAAGCAACTCCATCTTTCTGGGCCCATTCACCGTAGATCTTGTGAATGGCAAAACGAAACAAAACAAAGCACACCCTTCTGAAATTCATGATGTGACAGACAGGATGAAAGCACAGTACAGATGAAGGAGGCAAAGGGAACATGTGGCTAAGAGACAGGTGAAAGGCACAGACGCCCCACCCCCAATGCCAGAGTCTTTGGCACACGCTTGCCTACACATTCCATGAGGACTGGGCACTTGTGCTGGATTCTCTTTTTTAAAGAAAATGACAGGTCCTAAATTGTGCACCATGTAGAATTCTGCCTGTAAGGAGCTGGAAAAATTTAGACCCAACCCCTCTCCCCAATCCAGGGGCCTAGATTCAGAGCAACCGAGAAAATTGTGTGCTGGTCTGGTTCTGAACTCCTATCTGGAACTTCTCATTCAGACTAAAGGGAAAGAAAAAGAATGAAGATTTTCAAACGTCTCCCTCTCCAGTCCTCAGAACATCTCCTCCCAACCTCACCAACACCATAGTCCTCTCTTCCTTAGGCCATTTCAAACCACCTCAGTTTAATTTCCTACTGTAGCCATGGGCATGTTTGTGGGGAAGGGAGCCCTCTCCCTGCTAGCCTGCCCTGAGAAATATCGCCCTGAGGAAGGCTCAGATCCCACAGTGGGTTTGGAGTGCACCAGAAAGGGGAAAAACGTACATGACTCTCCCGCCACCTGGTGTGTTGTCTGAGGGAGAGTGGCCTTCAGCCTAGTCTGCCTCACACGGTTGTTGTGAGGGATAACATGGGAGAATACGCCAGCTGAAGGTTCCAGGAGGAAGGATATACATGTGTGGTTTATTATCTTCTCAATGGGTTACCTGCCACCACAACCGCTGAAACCAACCAACCAACTTGTGAAACTGCACAGGTGAGCTCATTCTGGGATGGTGCTTGAGCTGCAGAGGCAGGGGCAGTCTGTTGCTGCAGCTGATCTGCTATGGAATCAATTTCTTTCCCCGACTCTTTTAAACATCACAGGCTTCTGGACCGAAACCTCACCTGGAGCCCCAAGGATAGAGCGGGATATACATTCAAACAACATCAAAAGCACTGTCCTTTCTAACCAAAGGCTGGCCTAGAGTTGCTCCATTTTGTCTTCTCCCCTTCTGCGCCCCCCTCCCCCACAAAAAAAAGACACACATATAAATAAAAATAAATAAGCACTAATTCCTTTTCTTGATAACCTCAAACCTAATACTCACTTTGTCCCTCACTGGCTGGCTAGGAATGTGTTTGGTTTTTCCCATTTTTAAATTGCTTTAAAAAGAAAACCACAACAAACTCAATAAAATATTTGAAATGTCTTCACGAGTTGCAATGTTCAAAGCCTGGCATCTCACCAACAAGAACTGTGGGAGGCAACTTTTGAGGGTCTTCCTGGATCGGGTGCTCTTGTGATCCTGCCTGGGGGGGCCTCAGAGTGCAGAAGGGGAAGATCCTGTTTTCAGAGGTGTACATCAAAGTTCTTCCCAATCACGTTGGAGAGCTGGAGCAACTAGAAGGCCTCTGTCCCCTGCCTTTCGTTGGCGAGACAAGGTGCCGAACACCCCTCTAGGACTCTTCTCCACAACACCGCAGAGCTCACCTGTGTGATGAGTTAACTGGCCAATGATCACAAGGAGGTCCTCTGAGCTTGCTGGGCTACAGACACCCCTTGAGAGAGCCTCCTTTCCCCAGCAGGGCTGCAATGACCAAAGGTGTTTCTGATGCTGGGCTGCTCTTTGAACATCC
Organism: Lerista edwardsae; assembly: GCA_029204185.1. NCBI lineage: Eukaryota > Metazoa > Chordata > Lepidosauria > Squamata > Scincidae > Lerista > Lerista edwardsae. The sequence goes on along the minus strand of JAJKFI010000175.1, from coordinate 955,840 downwards.
TCTTAAGCTATATAGATTATCAGGGATTTGTGCATTTCTCTCTTTGTGCAGCCTGTAGGCAATAGGTCAGGGGGCTGAAAGCAGCCCCCCTTGGAAGGAACAGAGTTTGAGGAGAGTATTTTGCCCCATGTGTGACTCGGTCTGTGAATCCCAGTGAGCTGAAAACATCTCTCTGTTCCCAACCTCTGGAGCCCGACATGGAGATTCGGTCTGCTAAGAGCATGTGTGTGTGTGTGTGGGGGGGTGGCTCCTCAGTCCAGCCTGCATGCCAGGTTGCAAGAGCAGCATTGCTCCCCCCAACAGTGCCACTGCCTCCCTGCCCACCACAGCATTCCAAGACGTCCGTATTCTGTTGTGTCCTCCACTGGGAGAACGGAACAAGTAACAAGCAAGGATGGTGGGATACAGTTTTGTCTCCAAGTCGAAGGAGGACCCTGCAGTCTGGCCCTGCCTATGTGAAGCTGTGTTGCCCGCTTGCCTGATGGAGGGAGCCAAGATGAAGAGTCAATGGCACAGGAGTTGGAGGCCTTCCAGCATCCCTATTGGTCTTGCAGCAGCGCGAAGATGCCAAGAGGGTGAAAGAAAGGCGAAGAGGAACTGGTGAAAATGTTACCCAGGATGTCAACAATGGAGGCGAGGAGGAGGACGGAGAAGGAGGTGTCTCACATCAGGCTGCACTTGCCCTTGATTTTGTCTGTCCTCTTCTGCTTGTTGGACCGCTTGCCGTCAATGTTGAGGCTCATGTTCCTTCTCTTCTCCAGGTTAAGGAGCTCCTGGAAGAGCTCCTTGACATTGTAGTTCATCTTGGCCGAGGTCTCCATGAAGGCACACTTCCATTCCTTGGCCATGGCCTCGCCCTCTTTGGTCTCCACCTCCCTCTGGGTCTCGTCACACTTGTTGCCCACCAGCATGATGGGAATGCTCTCCACGCTGCCTTTGATCTGCACAATCTGCTGGTAGATGGGCTTCAGCTCTTCCAGGGACTGCTTGCTGGTGATGGAGAAGACCAAGATGAAGGCGTGGCCTTTGGAGATGGAGAGGCGCTGCATGGCGGGGAACTGGTGGCTGCCGGTGGTGTCGGTGATCTGCAAGGTGCAAACGCTCTTGTCACAGCTGATGACCTGCCGGTAGGTGTCCTCAATGGTGGGGATGTAGGTGTCGCGGAACGTGCCTTTCACAAAACGCAGCACAAGCGAGCTCTTGCCCACCCCTCCAGCGCCAAAGACTACCACACGGTAGTCATTGCTTTGCTCCGGCATCTTGAATGCAATCGGGCGGAGGCAACTCCTGTGTCTGGGGAGGAGGAGGAGAAAAAGACAGAGGGTAGTCAAGGCTCAGGCAAAGGGAAAAACTCTGAGGCAAAGGAGGCACTGAGAAGCAGAACGAATTAATAGATCACATTAGCTTTCAGGATGCTGAATGAATCCTGTACCCCACACCAAATTTGGGGGTGATTTTAGCCAAGGCCCATCCAGTTCCGAATGGAAACTGTTCCGAAAGCAAATGTTGCTTGTGAATGTAAGCTGGAGGGCAAGGGAAAAGGCAGACGGAGCCACAGGTTCTGCGGCTGACACCCTCACACCACTGCTCCAGTTGCAAAGGGAGCATCTGGGGTGAGGAAAGAGATCTTAAGATTTCCTTCCTAAAGAAGCAACACTGACTAATCAAGAGAGGTGGGACCAAAGACAAACCGGCACATCAGCTGTTTTCTCTCGCTTGAAGCTGACTTCGATAAAAACAACAGAGAACAGAGTATGAAAGAGAACAGAGATGCATTTTTCATTCATTAACAGTTTTTTTTCCCCCTCCTGGGGCAGAGAAAGGGAAATTGCTGTAGGTGGTTAGTAATTTAAGTGAAAAAGGAAAGCCTTGGCAACAGGAAGAAAACCCGCATTGCAGAACTGAGAGCAATTTTTAGTCATTCGTGACGGAATCATGTTGGCATTCCAGCTGAAGAGCACAATCCTAAGATGCCCGCCCTCCCCCCAGCTGGGTTGACTGGCGCAAGGGCGGTGCAGTGCAGCCTTGGGCTGGTGCCCTTGGGCGGACACTCCTGCTAGCGTCAGCCCAAGGCCACTAGCACCGATGCTAGCATATAGCATCGGCCCAAGGTGCTCCCTTGGATTGCGCCCTAAATCTGGGTGCCACAGAACTGAGCAGCAGCTGTGGAACTCACTGCCACAAGAGGCAGATTCTCCAACTCTCTCACTGTGGTCAGTTAGTGACATCAATTACCATCAAGCCACTTCTGAAATATTTGGGTTCTAGCTGATTTCAGATAGTGCTACGGGAAACACATTTCAGGTGTGATTTGCAGCTGCTTGCACAAGTTTGGAAAGTTCAAGAGCTGTGCAGCCAGGATGATGACTGCACTATGAAGGGAAACATCTGGGAAAATGGAGCATCCGAGAGTTACTATCATAGAATAACACTTGTAAAAGCCTTGGTTGGGGGGTTTATGATAAAAAATGGGGTTAATGGTAAACAGCCTGGAGTCTCTCATAGTTGACATAAATATTGTAATAAGTAAACAAATACATTTCAATACTGAGTAATATTACCCATGATTAGAGGTTGGAGAAAAGGGTGATAATGAAATAAATACACATAATACCTATTTCTGCATTTCTTAATTTTGTAAAAAAAAATACCCCCAAACTTGAAAAAAAACCTGTTGTATTTGGTTTTTATTTAATGGAGGCAGCATGGGTAATGACTGGGGCTTCATTTGCTGACATATATCACCTACCTAATATACTTTTAAAGCTATTATAATTTATAATTGTAGTTGTATTTTGAATAAAAACATATAACACCGCTTTCTGGAAAACACCGATTACCACAAAAAGAACCACAAAAAAACTCTGTTTTCTCCCACCTCTACCCATGATAATGGATGGAAGATAGGTAAGATAAGCTTGGAAGTCCCACACACGCACACACACACACACACACACACACACACACACACACACACACACACGCACACGCACACACACTGCTGGCCATTGCTGTCCTATAATGGAATTTAGATGCAACCCCATCAGAACATGGTTGGTCACAGTGTATAAACCCACCTCCCCATGAACTGATTTACCTTCCTACCCACCCACTGCCATTTTCTTCACTCTCTTTGCTCTCCGAGAAAACGAACACTGCAGGAAGCCTTATCAGAGATATAGTGGGCCCTCCTGTGGATCTGAGTATCTGCGGATGGTGAGCCTGCAGGGGAGGGCCCAGTGGTGTCATTCAAATGATTTAGGAACAGGAACTCACTTTTGATTGGCACTTGTTGGGAACCAGCCACGGAGCCCGTTAGGATCCGGAACGCCCGTCCTGGTCCGTTCCCCCTGAATGACATCACTGGGAGGGCCTCTGCGGATCTCCTGGACACAACCAGAAATGGCTTCGGGTCATATGCAGGAGGTGTTCTGAGGTGTGGGGAAGCCGTGCATGACCGCTGGACGGCTGGCTGCAACCCCCCAGGTAAGTTATTGAAGCACTGTGCTAGTCACCCCACCAATTTTAATTATCTGGAGATTTCTGTATCTGTGGGGAGTCCTGGAACAGATCTCCCACAGATACCGAGTGCCCAGTACCATTGTTGCTCACGTAAAACATACAGCGTGTCAGGGAAAGCCTTGTCAGTTTCACCAATGCCTTCTTGGTGGTGGTGGTGTTTCAGCTCAACCGTTACTGTGCACATCAACCTTGTCAGTTTCATCAAAGGGCATGAAGGCACTGACCCTGCTGGAGTTGCCTGCTGTTATTCAAAAGGAGGAAGAATTGGGGATTATTAGAGCTACCCCTGCTAATAGGTGCCAAAGAGCATCGCCCTCAACAGGGAGGAGAGGCTGAAATGTGAAAAAAAGTCGTTCTGAAAGGTGTCCGACTCCATGGAAAAAACGATGGGTGGCACTTCTGGCAGAACAGATCAATTCACACAGAGTGCAGGAAGGCTGTGATGTGCCTGTACATCCAGCTTCCTGCAGGGCCATCAATCCATAACACCACATGCATTTAAAACAGCATTTCTGCCTTTCACATATAGACACACAGACAGCAGAAGAAAAGCTAAAGGGCACATGGATGAAATATGCTTAACACAACTGAGATGTTGCTAACATTGTTCCATTTGAAATGAAAGAGAAGAAGGAGTAAAAGCTTTGCATCTGGCCAAGTGGTTTCGGAACTCGGTTCTTAGCATGGACACACATCCCTGCCCCTTGGGGTGTCAGCTGGATCTTCCTGGGCTGGCCTGATGGCACTCTGGGCCAGAGCTAGATCTTTGCCAGAGCAACCATCAGACTCAGAACCTGGCTCGTGCAGCATCCCAGAGCAGTCCTGTTTTCTGCTCATTTCTCCTGCAGTCTCCCCCCCCCCCAGCAACCCCACCTGCCTTCCAACCCCTTCATGTCCAACTCCTTCAGGCTGAGTCAGCTCAACACACCGAGATTTCCTCGTTTACAGCATTTTCCAGTCAGAGGCAGAATGATACATGCCATGAAGGAAGATGCCAACCACCCCCATGCCACTGCAGCAAGACGCTTGCTGGCACCCAAAGGCAGCAGGAAAAGGGAGACGCTCCTGACCACAGATATCCAAATCACACATCACATCCAGGAAGAAGGGGAGATCTTGGAATGTGCTTAATTTAGGAACAGGTGACATTGTCTGATATCATCAGTTGGTCCATCTAGGCCATGATTTTCACCTGGGACCAGCAGTTCTGTCCAGGGTCCCAGCAGAGAACGATCTCTCCCGAGTCCCAACCCCGTTTCTTGAGACTCGTTTTTAAACCGAGAGGCTGGGAACTGACCCTAGAACCTGCTGCATGCCAGACAGGTGCTTGTTCCCTAATCTCTCCTGAGTGCATGTTCAAATGCAATGCTGTAGGTCCTCGGTGTCCACAGGGGATCCGTTCCAGGACCCCCTGCAGATACCAAATTCAATGGTTAATGAAATCTACAACCAAGAGACCTTCTAAGGCACAGGGCGGCTGTGTGCAAACCTCACCGTACCTCCAAAAACCTCCTGTATGTGACTGGAAGGCCTTTCCCGTTTGCCTGCGGATTTCATTATCCATGGAATTCAGTATCCAAAGGGGGTCCTGAGGCCCTCTAGCTATGGACTCCGTATCTGCAGATATTCAAATCTGAGAAAGCCAAGACCCTGGGCAAGGAGGGCCCACTGGACTTATTGAATCAGTTTCTGATTGTGCACGGGAAGCTGCCTTGTGTTGAGTCTGCCTCAGGTCCCTCTAGCGAAGTACTCTTGACTTCAGCAGTGGCTCTCCAAGGTCTCAGTGGGAGAGAGAAAGAGAGGCCTTCCCTCGCTCTACTACCTGAAATCTTCTTAAGTTGATGAATCTGGTATCTTTTGCTTGCAAGGTGTGTGCTGTAATGTTGTGCTCAGGGCCTGCTGAGGACTGGAACTCAAACAGAATTTAGGGCAGAATCCTCACCAACTTTCCAGCACTGACATAGCAGTGCCAGTGGGGCATGCGCTGCATCCTGCAGTGGGGGGGGGGCAGTCACAGAGGCCTCCTCAAGGTAAGGGAATATTTATACCCTTACCTTGGAGTTGCACTGGCCTTATCCCGGTGCTGTAAAGTTGCTTAGGACTGCGCCCTTAAATGAATTTAACTGGACCTTAATGAATTTATATGGACCTTGTAAACACAGAAGTTCTAATTGGTGATCACTCACCATGGACTTTTGTGTTCCAGTTCTGGCCAGGAAAGGATTTCTCCCTCCCATTTAATTCTCTTGTTTTTCCAGGGCCATGCCAGAGACACAAGAGGGTTGCAATAGCCACTCACTAGTTGTCTTTGACGGGTGGCTGTGAGATTTGTCCCAAACTTCCTACCATCGTGCCCGAATTTTGCAGACCAAACAATTGCCAATTGTGCTGTTTGTTTTCCAGTGAGGTTACTGAGCAACGTCACTGCCAACGAGGACAGAACAAGCCGTGCACACCAGCTGCATTCCCATTTGCTCAACGAAAACACCTGGCAAACGGTCAGGAGCATCACTGTGGCTTGGTTCATACTGACCGGCTTTGGACTGGCTCCAAGATGCAGCAATGAACTTCAGCGCCCAAGTGGGCCAAAAGGCCACTGGGCCAGTTCCCTCCCCAGGCTCCTCTGCCAAGAGATACAAGCTGAGTGTGCCCTGCAAGGCTGAATCCCTCCTAGAGACTGAAGGACTGCCGTTCTCTTTGCTGCCCTCCATGCCAACCTGGGCCCCCAACTTCCAGGGTTGATTTTGCCCTGCTTCCCCCCTTGTAGAATCTCAGAATCTTTTCACAGGTGCCTCTGACTTGGCTTTAATTAAAACAAAGTTTTATTTGTTCTCCATCTCATGGAAACTATCTAGGAATACCTCAAAGACGGCATCTCCTCCCATGCAGTCGTGCCTATCCACTCAGCTCACCAGGAGAGGCCCTGATCCAGATCCCAGCCACTACTGGAGTCCACCAGAAACGTTCTAGACACCTTCTTCCGAGGTACAGAGCACAATCCTAACCTGCACTGCAACAGGCAGACCAGCTGGTCTGCGCCATATCCAGTGCAGGTTGGGAGCTGGCCGGAACCTCCACGGGGCAAGAGAACTTTCGTCCCTTTATCCCGGGACAGGTGCCAGCCGCACCGATGGGGCTGCTCGGATCTGCGCCTGCAGGTGCAAGTCCAAGCACATGGCGGCAGTCTGAATTGGGTACGCACAGACAGGGGTCTGGATGCAGCCTAATGCCGCAGCTGGGCTCCACTCCCTCCCCGGGCTGTCCTGCCTGCCGGAACGCCCTCCCTCTGCCCCATTCCACCCTCCCTTTTGCCTTCCCCCAGCCCAGAAAAGCTCCTGTGCCAGCCGAACTTGGCCGATGCAGGAACGGTGTACCGGGCGCCCGTTCTGGAACTGCAGCATCAACACAGGTGTCTGTGTCAGCACTGTGTGCCTTGTGCTAGCACGAACGTGCCTTATAGCACGTTCGTGACAGTGCTCGGCTGGCACTTGCACTGGCCGAAGGAGGGGTTTAGCCCACAATCTATCTCCCCTCAGGTGACTTTCATGTTACAGTGCAGGCCGTGGGCCAAGACACTCCTTCCTGCCAGATTTCCTCTTCCTCTCTGTCCCCCTCTTCCCTTTCCAATACAGGGAGTCAAAAGGAGGAGGAGGAGCAGAGGAGGCACATACGTGGGCCAAGATGGGCGCCCCTCACCATTCTGCTGCCTGAAGCAACTGCTTTACCTGGCCTTCTGGGAAGACACCCCCTCCTTCTGTCCCTTCTTATCCAGCAAAGCTGGCCTTAGGGTGATTTGACCACACGGGGCGGGCCCACTGAGCCACATGCCAGGGAGCCCCAAGCTGGGGTGACAAGTGGAGTGCCTGCAGCCGCCACCTCACTCTGCAGATGAACCGTCAGCATGGTGTTGCAAGAAGAGTCTGGCGAAGAGAGTGTTGCTGCTGGGCAGCCCTAACTCCTGACCCGGGTGCAACTGGCCCCAAACCGTCCCCCTGGAAGCAGCTGGTGGTGACACAGTCAAGTCACCCCTGCCTACGTCCGGGTGCTGCACTTCGCACGGAGTGCCATCAGCCCTGGGCTCACCACAGCCACCCATCCTGGGGCCCCCACAAATATGTTTTGCACTTGGGGCTCTCTCTGGTTCCAGAAGCTCTTGTCTCCTGCCTTTTCCCTTCTCCTCCAGCAGGAAGAGGCTTGTGCTTCCAGGAGGCTGGTGCTTGCAATAGGTGTAGTCCGTACCCTCCTCCGGTATGAAAGGCCAATCCTACATGGCCCATTCCCAGCAGGCCATCTCTGGACTTCTGTCGCCAACAGCACACCCCACACACTTGCCTGCTAAACTCCCACACCAAACTTCCTTGATCCTGTTAGCGAGCTCCGTTGGCAATCTCACAGCTGTGGTGTGCCTCCTAAAAGAGCCAACTCGGAGTGAGCGATGCCCAGCTAAGGAATGAGTCTTCTCCCCTACATTTGCCATTTTTTCTCCCTTCCCCTCTTTTAAGCTGATCAATGACTCACCCCACAAGCAATGAACAAGCACCGCCTGTAGCGGCTCCATTCCACGCCACAATCATTACACATCAGAGCAGGGCAGTCCCCCAAACTCACCCTCTCTTTCCTCTTCCCCATCCCCACACCAAACTCCCCTTGATCGTGTTAGCCATCCCTGTCTGCAAGCGCCATTCCTGAGCTGTAGCATGCCCTCTAATTGAAAGCTGACTTCCTTGCAGATCTGTGGCGCTAGCGCTGAACAGCCATCGATGGAGAGATTTCTAGCATGCCTGATGTTGACTCAGCCCTCTTCCTGGATCCTGCAGGGCCTTGATGTGAGGCACAACTGGGGCTTCCACCAAGTAGGCCAGATGCATGGAAGGCTGCCAACATCACCAGACCCAAAGTTCATCCCTGCTGCTCCCACGGTCCAGGCAATGGTGAGAGAGGATCCTGAGCTGGGGTGACGGTCCTGACAGAAGGAAATGATTCCCCTGCTATTGGAGGCACATCAGATGGGCTGTCCTTTGAGGTGGTGTCCAAATGTTTCATTCCTAGGTCCCCATCTGTGCTGGAAGTCTTGGGTAAAGAAGGATTTTCTTTGCCTGCCTCAAATCTTCCGCCATCTTCTTTCTTTGGATGGTAAGCAAGGCAGTGGGGTGGAGGACAGGAGAAAAAATAATGCAGGATGCTGAAGCCCCAACATCTAAGGTTTGTAGCACTCTTAAGGAGGAATGCAAGAGGAGTGATGCAGCTTGTGGATCAATCCTGCAGGTGTGTTATGCCACTGGAACAAGCGTTCTGGCAACGTCACTTTTCAGCTCTTGTGAAAGATGGAGTGTGAGGGCTGGAAGCAGCAAGCAGCCGGCTCCACATGGCAATGGATGCTGGACAGGCAGGATTGTGCAGGGGGTGGGACAGAGGTGGGGAAGGGGTAGAACAGGGTAGCGTGGGCAAAATGGGGAGGTGGTGGGGTAGGGAGGAGGGTGAATCAGACCTGGCAAGGGGTGGGTTCAGTGGATCCTCACCCCCTTCCTGGGCTCGATCCACCTTCATGGGTCCAAGTGGACCTGTGTCACTGACATTGCTGGTGCAAGTTCAAGTTGACCCAGCAGGCTGGTCGGCATCTTCCCCAGAGCAAAGGAACAAACGTCCCCTTTGCCCTCCGGAGGCCCAAACCTCTCCACCATGTTGGCGCTGCTGCCTACTACATGATGCCGCAAGTTAGGTAGGATTGGGCTGTTCAGCTGATAAGCCTCACTAGGCGCGAGACACTAATCTCAGGAAGCATTCAGGGCTCTTGGGACAAAGAATAAATAACGGCTGCTCCTCCCCTGTGCCTTGGAAAAATCTCAGTGCAGGCCGTTATCTGGATCTGTCTCTAAAACGTAGGAGCACACAGGAATCTTTTGTGAGTCCGCGAGCAGAAGCCAAAAAAAATATTAGCAAAATTGGCGCTTAATATGAGGTGGTGCACTAAGTAGTTAAAAAAACAAAGGCACCCACAGAAGCCCAGCCTGGTTGTATATTTGTTCTGAGTTGCTTTCCCAGAAACTTCCGGCTGATTGAAACGAGCCCTTTGTCTTTCCCCCTCCCGCGTTCATACAACAACCTTGGGAGGTAAGCGAGACGGCAAGGCTACCCAGGGCCTCCGAGTGAGCACGCAGGCCATCTGAACTCCCGCCCAAACCTGGCAGGCCCTCCTCCAGTGTGCCCGGTCTCTGAGTGGCTGGCTTTACTTGACGGACTTGCAGAAACCAGGTGATCAGGCGCTTGGCTGGAAGAGCTCAGACTCCCGTGAGAGGAGGCTGCCCCTGGGTGCTTTGCATTCCCCAGTATCCGTGGGGCTAAGAGATTGAGACCAAGGAAGAAGTAAGAAAGGGCAAGGAAGGAGGCAGGGTGAAGGGCACAGAGAAACAACCAAACTGTTCTCCAGATCTGAACCTGGATGCTGCAACACTGGGGGCTGCTGGTGGGAGGTAGGCTGCCCAAACGCCATGGCTCTGCATCAGGCTCTGCAGAAGCTGTTGTGCTGGTGGGGCCAGGATGGCCATATGGCCGCCTTGCAGTTGCGTCCCAAAATAGAACACGCTGATCCTATTATGGGAAGTCCACCTGGGGCGGTGGAGGAGCGGCTGTGACCATCTCCAAACAAGGCCAGGCAGCGGCGGGAGAGATCCTGAGCAGGGGACGGAACCAGTCAGGAGCAGATTCAGCACCTGGGCTGGAGGGCTGCATGACCGACTCCGGGGACTTCCCATGGAGGGGAGTTCGCTGCAGTGGGAACTGGTGCCCATAACAATTCTGGGAAGAGGGAATCACAATCAACTCCCAAAATTGTGGAAGGGAAAACAGAGAGGGAAAGTTGGGGAGATGCCATTCTAACACGAGCAGGCAGGGAACACTTGTGAAGCACAATCTTAGGCATGTCTACTCAGACGTAAATCCACTCTATTCAATGGGACTTCTTCCTAGGGATGTGTATATTGGATTGCAGCCTTAGGTCCAATCCAGAGGTCTTCACCGGCGCAAGTCCCTTGGAATGTCACAAACGTGCCGTACAGCATGTCCATGACTACTCTGAAGTCGGCCCAGCCAGTACAAGGATGTGTGCTGGCTCCTGGAGGCCACGCCCAGCACTGGAGGGGCTAAATTCATGCCTGCCGAGGCCGGCCTGCACAGGAGGTTAGAGAGGGGGGCAAGAGGACGTTTTGGGGTGTTTTGGGTGGGAGAAGGGTGGATCGGGCCCAGGAGGGGGGGTGGGATTGGCCGCAGCAGAACCGGCTAAATCCTAACCCCCATTCCCAATCCGATTGGACTTATACAGGCCACTTGGATTTGTGTCAGCAAGTTCACTGGGGTGGCTAGTGCTTAACCCCGGGTACGGGGAAAAATGCCCTTACTCCAAGTTGTACTCTAGCCAACACCTACCTTCTACTAGATATAGTGCAGCCAATCAGTCTGCCTCTTCTGGCACAAGTTAGCATTGGGCTCCCCATTTCAGAAGGGGATAACATCTGGCCAATGGAATTGAGTTCCTACCCCAAAAGAAACCAATTCTAGACACAGCTCTGTGCAAATCAGCCTGCAGGTATGGTACCCAAAACGCCCCTAGAGAAGGCTCCATTGATGGGGGTCATCCAAGGTCAGAAGGCAAGACAGTTTCCTATTTAGGCTGGAGATGATTTGGAGATAGAGGAAGCAAACAGCACTGGCAGGTAGTCTTTGCCCTTAATGCTAAAAACAAAGTGTCTAGAGATGGGATGAGAATAGGCCCGTTCCGTCTACAAGGCCAACTGAAGACGTTGCCTTAGGCAACAGATTACAAGTGGTACCCATCTCCATCCACCTACCTGCATCCACTGCTCCTCCTTCCCCTTCCACTTCCTGGATTGGAAAAGGAAGAAGGGAGCAGAGATAAAGAGGAAATGTGGGGCAGAGGAGAGTGATGAGCTAAAACATCATAGGGTGGGAGAAGCAGAGGCTGGCACATTATTGGACAAAGTAGGCAGCATCTGAAATGCTGCCTCAAACATCAGGAGGTCTTGGACTGCCCTGGGTGAGAAGCACTGCCTTGGAATTGTAGGAAGGGCATTTTCATTGAAAGGTGAGAAAGAAGTTGCAAGATGGGAAAGCATCTTTGGAGCAAACACCAAAGGCCACAATCCCAACTTTGATCCCTGGCACCTCCAGGGATCACAACCAGTTGTAAGGTCACTTGTGGTAGATGCAGGGACACTGCTGTTGTCACCCCTCTCCAGGATTTCGTCCTTGAGTGGAGGAGAACAAACCTCTCCAAAACTGCCTTGTAACACTTTCTTAATCTGTCCACGCTGCTTTTTCCGATCAACTTTCCTGGTATAAATCAACCCCTCTGCCAATCATTTCTAGCCATAGCCAAACTGGTTCGAACATGAAACTGCCACTCATGATGTGTGAACTATACAGCTTTAGGGACACATCTGGGGTTAGCTTAACTAGAAGCTATCAGGAAGGCACTTGTGTAAAGGCAAAATCCTTTTTGTGCACAAGCTTGTGTGCACAAAATCCTTATTTCTTCCTTAGCCACAGCTACCCAAGGCTAATTAGGCTGGAGAGACCAATGCTATCCAGATCTTTTTTGTTTTGTTTTTGCACTTGTGTAATTAACAGCTCCCCTGAGAGACCAACTCGGATCAACTATCTCCCAGGTGACCCAGAAGACACAACACAAGACAAACAGCAGCGCAAAGCAACAGGTACTACAACGCAAGGAACCAAATTACACCTCTGGTGGATCACATTACTCCAGACGCAAGCGTTTACTCTCTTCTGAGCCCAAGACGAGATCTTGGAGACCTTTCAGAAATGTGCCCATTAATTATTGAAAAGAGTTTAATCTTGGTTGCAAAAGTTCAGGAGAGACTCTACACACCTCCCAAAGGCCAGCTTTTGAGAAGGGAGAATCTCTAGGTGCTTGTTAAAGTAGTCTTTCCCCCAGAGGGATTTGCTAACATAGCTTAATATTAGCACTTGGGGCAACAGGAAGAAAGCAAGAGGTAAAAATGAGAAGCAAGCATTTTCTTACTGCGACAGAAGAAAGGGAGGTGTCATTCATTCACAAATTTTCCACACATACACCACAATCAATGCACACCCACACCATGTTCAAAAACAAAAGGATTTGTTTAAAAGGTCTAAGACACATGTGTCAAACATACAGCCCGTGGGAGCTCTTGATCCAGCTGGTGTGATAGTTGGGCTCTCCCAGCACTGCCATCAACTGATCTCAGCTGCTGAGCTGTGCTGAAGGGTCACTGCTAAAAGGGCAGCCCACGGGGTAATTGGGCTCTCCCACAGCTTGAAAATATGGTCAAGATTTGCGTGTTTTCTCTTCTGTCATTTGCAGCTTAAGAGTTTCTACATGAGAAAAAAACAGTGCTTATTTCTGGTTGTACGCCTGCTGAATGATGTCACTTCCTGCTTCATGTCATCACTCCCGGCCCTCAGCAGGCGTCATGAATGGCCTGTGTATGAAACAAGTTTGACACCCTTGGTCAAAAACCTCCCAAATGCCACCCCCCTTCTGTTGTGTATTTGTGTAAATAGTAGCAGAGTTGGGGGCTTGGAGACCCATCCTAGCGCTTGCCTTAGCGCTCCGAAGCGAAGGATTGAAGCAAACGCCACATTTCCATAACAAAGTCTTTTTATTGTAGCGAAAGTAAGAAAGGTACAAAGGTTCAATCTGCCGGCTAGGAAGCCGGTGAAGTCTGGGCCGCTCACAGGCGGCCGTTTTCAGTGCAGCTTTACATCTTAAGCACACACAGTGAAAAACTCCTTCTAACAAAAGAACAAAGGGATGCAGCCAGAGTGTATCTGGTAGGTGGATACCTGAAGACCCCTTGTGCCCCATTTTACCCAATGGGGTGACTCTTAGAACACTATGAGCTCATGGGAATGTGCAGTGTTTTGCAGCCAGGGCTTCCCGTGTGAAACTGCCTGCTTATTCTACACTATCTTAAAAGGGAGTACAACTACTATCCCTAACAAGCTGGGAAGCTGCCTGTTGAAGGACACACAGGTGTTCTATCTGATCCTCAGACGGAGAGACGGAATGCCAGTTTCAGCCAGTTCAGGACTGTGAGATGTGAAACTACAACACCTTCCTCAGCAGCATGGCAGCTGCCTCTGCTGCTGTTCCTTCCTCTCCTCCCATTTCCTGAATTTGAACAATGGGGAATGGGGCAGAAGAGAAACTGCCTACCTCTCTCCTCCACACTTCCTCTTCCGCTCTGTTCCCCTCTTCTTTTTTCAAATCCAGGGAGTCAGAGGAGCTGGAGCAGCAGAGGAAGGTAGCAGATGGGTAGGTGCTCCCTGCCATTCCACTGCCTTAGGTGTTGGCCTCACAGGGCGATGGCCCTGTGCAGATCTATTTTATAGATTAGCTAACGTCAATTGAACAGCAACCTTTGATTACTTCCATCTAGCACCTCCTAATTATTACCTGGGAATTAAGAAGAGCTACCCTTTGGTGGCGAAGGCTGCAATCCTATCCACACTTACCTGGGAGTAAGCCCCATTGACTACAACAGGACTTTCTTCTGAGTAAATATGCAGATGATTGGCCTCTAAGACACAAACCTGGTCTTGCTAAAAGCATCAGCAAACCTCCCAGCATTGCCTTCCACCAGTCTATGGCGGCGACTAGTGACAGCTGCAACGGAACCAATCCTGGAACGCCACTGCATCACGCGTGCTCACCTTAGGGAAAAGGTCACCTTCAAAAGCACCATCGTCAGGAAAAGGTTTTTACCAAGCATAACAGCAACGGCAAGTCCACCTATGGATGGTAGTTTGTGTTTTCAAATGCCAGCACACCGCATGCCACATTCAGCATGTTGGCTAAACAAGAACAGACTTCCAAAGTCAGAAGTCAGCCAGAACGATTTAAAAAGCCCAAGCGGCCTCTTGCTCATCATTTTCACCTCATTTATTTAGAGAGATTCGCGACTGAAACAGCAGCAAATCCTGGAGTAATGAAAAGAAGAGAAATTGTCTTGCTACACACACAGAAGTGCTCCATGGTCCCAGTCTTGAGCATGGCACTTAGTCAGTGCAATCCTATGCATGTGTACACAGAAGTGGGTCCCATTGAGTTCAATAGAACTTACTGCCAGGTAATTGGGAATAGGATTGCAGCCTTCGTCTGCGCATAGCTCTTGAATTCTCTGCACGAGCGGCTCTGTTGAGCAGTCCACCACGCTAACATTCTCCAAACTGTAACCACCTTTGCCTGTACTTCAATCATAACTGTGTTACAGATGAAGTGGAAGCCAAAAAGCTTAGCATTAAAATGTTTAATGTTCTCTGTTTGACCAACCCCTTATTTGGAAAATATTACTATTATGCGTTTATCCAGAGCCTGTCTGTCAAGACCTACCTGACAGCATCCTTCAATATCAACAACCTCCCAGGCACTACTCTGATGAAAATAAATAAATGGATTATGGATAGTATTCACTATAGAAGGAAGTTAGCAGTGGAAAACTCCAAGGGTCTGTACAGGAACTGGTGCTCTTTTATCTCATGGTTCTGATGGCCCTGATGTCCAAAAGGAGACGGTGCAGAAAAGAGCAACCAAAATGATCAAGCGGGTCAGAGGAAGCAGCTTCTCTGCAAGGGAAGTCTGAAGTATTTGGGGCTTTTTAAGTGTAGGGGGAAAAACAATGCCAAATGGGAGGCATGACAGACGCTTATACAATGATGCTTATCATTGTATATGACTTGTTCTCCCTGAGAAGACTGGGTCACCCAATGAAGTCAATAGGCAGCACATTAAGAACAGACCCAATGGAGTCCCTCCTTCACATCACATGTAATTCATGTGGCAGTGAGTTCCATACAAACTGTAGTGGTGGTTTTTAAAAAAGGACTAGACAAATTCATAGAGGAAGAGGAGAGATATGTCAGGATGGCTGTATGGCCTCTGTGATCAGAGTCCCTGAATACAGTTGCTGGGGACTGACAAGGGAGAGCTGTTGCCTTCATGCCCTCTGAAAGGTTCCAGCTGGGGCCATTCAACTTGCTACTGTGGGAAGCAGGATCCTGCAGCCAGGCTCTTCTTCTCAGGCACTCTAGGACGAAGCCTGTCCCTCGCGCATTACCCAGCATGCTTTGAATTGAGTCAGGGCAAGTGTCAATCAAAACCACTGCCTTCCTCGGTGACTGGCATTTAGTCCTAATCCTGGAGGCTGGGACTGCTGTCTTCCTTCGGACTGTAATCTGTTGTTCTGCTTCTTGAAATTTTATTTGTTCAGGTTTGCCCCAGTGCATGAAGCATGGGACCAAACATACTTCAGTCAATTTGCTTCCAGTATACGTCATAAGAGTTTATGTAGTTTGCTCTGTGGTGAAAACTATTCACTCTGCCTATTCCTACCCTCCGTTTCCATTTACTCAACCAGTGACTGTTCCGTATGGGATTTTTTCCAAAGTCCAACTACAGAGGGTCCCCAGATTGCCTTCATCTGTGGATTTGTTGAAGACTCCCATTCCTGCCCCAGGTATATCTGGATGTGCCCAAAACCTGTGCATTACACACATTGATCGCATGTGCACACCATTTCTAATGCACACACATATTCTTTCCTTCTCTCATACAATACATAATTAACGTGAAATTTGTTGCCACAAGATAAAGTAATGGCTATTTTTTAAAGATGGCTTTAAAGTGGGGGTAAACAAATTCATGAAGGGGAAGGGGAGGGGGTCAATCTGCAGCTATCAGAATTGAACCTCCATGTTCAAAGGTAGTATACCTCTGAGTACCAGTTAACCAGGGCAGAGATGGGGAAGGGCGGTTGCATTCATGCTCTGCTTGTGGGTTTCCCAGCGAGGCACCTAGTTTGACCACGGTCGGAGAACAGAATGCTGGACCACTGTGGTCTGATCCAGCAGATCTCTTATGACTCTATGTTCTTATAATATAAAGGATTGCATGAACTCATGGAGATGAGCATGACCGAGGGCTATCAGCCAAGACAGCCACAGCATATGGAACTTCCAGGATCAGTGGAGTCTACCTCACACCTGCCAGAGGACAAGCCACCAAGGAGGGCTGTGGCCATTATGCCCTGCTTGTAGGTTTCTGAGAAGAATCTCAGCCACTATGGACAGCAGAGAGCTGGCTAGACAGACCTCTCGGGGTCTGATGTTCTTTGCTTTGATCCATGCACACATGAGCATATGTGCAGCAATGCTCCTCCATCGGGGCACCACGGTCTTTTCCCTCCTCCTCCTCCTCCTCCTGGAACAAAGACACCTTGATTGTCAGGCTACCGATTGAATCTAATTCCGCTAATAGCAGCTTAGCTGCTCATTAGCTCACCAACCCTCTGATTAGGAAATTTCGTACGGAGCAGAGGATAGGGAGAAGGAGAAGCAGCGGCGGGCAGCGCAGGAGGGTAGGGTGGGGTAGGGTAGGGTGGGGTGAGGGAGGCAGGTTCCTGAGGCTCCTTTTCGGAATGAGCAGCAGAGCCTCCTTTGCCATCATCAATGGCACACAGCAGCAGCAGCAGCAGCCCCCCTCCCGCTTCCCTGCATCACACACGTCATCCCTCCCCACCACCACCACCACAGAAACGGGAGAGCGACAGAGAGAGATTTTCGCATCTTTAGATCCCAGAGAGGCAGAACTGTCTCAAATGCCCCTGCACGGTCCCCCCCCTCCCTGGAACGGTGCCCGATGCGTGTGTTTCTCAGGTGGGGGGCTCGGGTAGCTGCCCAAACAGCAGTTCCTCTTTCCACCCTGGCTGGCTGGCTGGGAGGCTGGCTGGCTGGCTGGATGCGAGGGAGGGAGGGAGGGAGGGAGGGAGAGGGGAGCCCCCGGCTGCCCTGCGCAGCCCTCGCCTGGCACACCCCTCGCGAGAGAGTTCCACACCTGCCCTGCAGCAACAGCGCACGCCGACCCCGAGGCACGCGCGGAGCCTCCGCCCGCCGCGCTCTCTGCGCCCAGACGCGCCTCGCTCGTTCCTGGCCAGGCGCTTTCTCGCGCGCAAGACAGACACGTGTCCGGCGGCTGCACGTTGGAGCGGAGGCGCCCTGCCTGCCTGCGGGGCCCGTCCGGCCCGGCTCTGCCCGCCGCCTCCTGCTCCTTACCTGGCTCCGGCGAGGGGGGCGGAGGGTGCCGCCAAGGGTGCCGCGGCTGGCTGGCTCCCCGCAGGACTCTGGGGCTCAGCCTGGCACGGAGCGACGCCGAGCAGCCATCCGGGGGACGGGCGGACAGGCGAGCGAGTGACCGCGAGCCGCTGCGGCTGCTAGTGCTGCTGCCGCCGCCGCTGCGTCGGGCAGAGGAGGGGGGAGGGCGCGTCACGTGTGAACGTCGCCGACACGAGGCTGGACGCGGGGGAGGAGGGGGAGGAA
The DNA here is from genome assembly GCA_029204185.1 of Lerista edwardsae. Lineage (NCBI taxonomy): Eukaryota > Metazoa > Chordata > Lepidosauria > Squamata > Scincidae > Lerista > Lerista edwardsae. Next base: position 937,927 of record JAJKFI010000175.1, on the reverse strand, counting down.
GAAGGGGAGAGCCGCTTGAGAGGTGGCTGCGGTCGCCGCTATACGCCGTGCGTGCTCGCTTTCCTTCTGCCCCTTCCTTCTTTTCTCTTTCATCCATCCTCCCATTTTTCTCTCTCCTCCCCTTTCCGCCATTCTGCCTCTTTTCCTTCCCTACCAAGCATTTCTTTTCCTTTGATATTCCCTCCCTCCGTTTATTTCTTTTTCTCATTCATTCCTTCTTTCGCCTTCTCGTTTATTTTGCTGCAGAAACCATGCAGTAAACTTTTTGGGTTGTGGTGAGAAAAAAAAATGCATATTCGGAACAATCAGATCCATTTTCACCAGCATTTTTCTTGTTGTGATCATCTTTGCCCAGCAGGCCTCCTTTATGACCATTTCACAGATGGAAACAGCTGAGGGCAAAGGGTCTCGACCTAGGCCCAAGCTTCACAATGAAGCTATGGCAGAAGCTGGGAAATGGTGGCTTCCCCTCCACCCACAACCCCTGGAGGTGTTTACCCCACCACACTAAACTAAACAAGCTCTAAGCTTTTGATTTTAACGTGGCCAATGGGATAAACAGAGCTTTCCTCCTCTTTGCATCCTGAAATTTCATTTCAGATTTCATGTTGTTGTTGTTGTTGTTCAGTTGCTAAGTCATATCCGACTCTTTGCGACCCCATGGACCACAGCACCACAGTACGCCAGGCCTTCCACTAGCTTCCAGAGTTTGCCCAATTTCCTGTTCATTTTGTTACTCCACTTGATTAGTTTTGTTGGATTATTTCAACAATTTCCTTCATTCTGTGCCCAATTTGGGGAGGGGGTTTTTTTTTTTTTTTTGCTGCTGCAATTTTTATTCATTTTTAAATGGTTTCTCATTCAATGGGAAATGTATAATTCACTGTAACTTTTTCTTTCCAGAAGTGAAGGAAATGTGCAAGGAGAGAGGGGACTGGCCTTGTGACATGTCATCCAAATAAGCACGGGGGTTTTCATTTTAAGGGCATTTGAACATTAATAATTTTAAACCATTTGTGCTGGTTGTGTCACTGTTTGGGAGAGGGTGGGCAAGGTGTCTGATGCAAGAAATGTAGCAACACCCCTAGCTAAGTTCCCTGCAAAATTTCAAAAGGCCGATGCAAGGCTTCCAAAGTTAATCTCCCCCAAAATATTAGAATATTTTTGTTTTGTGCCCAGTTACATCAAAGTCACAGGAAAATAAAGCATTGACCCCTACAACATGCCCAGCAAAACAGAAGGGGAAAACGTAGACATTCCCCAAGAAAATGTAATACTTCTGTACACAGGAGTTTTAAGTGCCGGGACAGCTGAACTAAGGCTGCAATCCTATATACACTTGCCTGGGAGTAAGTCCCACTGCTCAGGGAGGCTCACTTCTGAGTAGACATGCATGGGGTTGTGCTGGCGGATAGACACAGAGATGGGGAATGGCCTGGGGTGGTTGGATTGCACTAGGAATTGGGAGAATGGGTCTGGGTCCTGGGACCAAACAGGCAGAGAAATTAATAATGAATTGCACACACAAGTCATAAGGCCATTTTATGGAGAGGAATAGATAATTTAGAAAGCATGGAATGGGAGATGAATTTTATTGATTTGCTCAAGAGTGTGCCAAAAGGTTCTGGAGATGATCACAAGAGAGAGTTCACTCACGCAGGGCAAAGAAAACCATCCAAGGCCAATATGTTTTTGCATGTTCTCTTGATGGGCTCTCCATTGCATTCTTGGGAGAAGGAGAGCATCAGTGGCCGCACACATCCCAGATGAGCTCCATCATTTTTCCCTATCCCATCTTTTTTCTTAAAAATTAATAAAAACAATTATGGAAAAAAAAAAGAAAAAGAAAAAAAAGAGCTCCATCATTGTGACACTGCACATCTGTGGAAGGGGTCTGTGCACCACACACACCTGTAGAGGGAACGTATCTTCATTGCCCTGAGCTGCATCTTGTTTATTGGCATTAACTTGCACCTAGGTAGAGCTGAGCCCTCAGTCATTGCATTGCCTTCTACACATGTTTGAATCTTTAGTAACTCAGGCAGGAACTCCTACTCATTTCCCCCTCATTATCTTGTGTCAGTGAGTTCCACACTCATTCTTTCTCCATTCAATTGTAGGGGAATGCATGAATTCCCTGCTCCAGCGAATGTTTCCACCTACACTGGTGACCCTCTTCTGAAAGGGCTTTGTCCTGAGATGTAGGTCAGCATCGTTTACACTGGCAGTGGCCCTCCAAGGTTTCAGACATAGAAGGCTCTTTCCTACTGCTTGACTGGAAATGATGCCACAGTCTAACCCTGAAGCCTTCCGCATGCAAAGCAAATCTTCCCCCTAGATATGACCACCCTCTCCTGCTAAGATGTATAATCAGGGGACTTGTGAAATCAGGGGCTATAGAGAGGGCCAATTGGAATGTCTGTAGTTGCTGTAGGTAGAGGTGGGAGAAAACAGTTTTATATACTGTTTTAAATAATAAACAACAGCCAAATAAAATGGGGTGGGGTTTTATTTTTGCAGATTTTGGATTTTTGTTTTTACAAAAATGAGAAATGCAGAAAGCAGCGTAATGTGCTTTTGTGTTGTAATCACCGTTTCCTCCCATTTCCAGCTATAGGCCCTCGGTGGATATACAGTATGAAGTTGTTGTTGCTGGATGAGCCCCTTGGTGCATCTCTGTCTCCAGGACCTCAGGAAGGGCCTTTTCCAGCCCAACCTGGAAACTTTGCCAGGGTCTGAACCTGGGAGCTTCTGTGGACCAAGCAGCTGCTCTGCTGCCCAGCGTTTCTGGCCTGCTTTTTCTTCCCTTTTAAACGCGACTGTTTTAGATGTGGACTCACATGAAAGCCTTTGAAAGAGGGATTGCCCAGAGGTGGCATTGTCAAGGCACCGTTTTCATGCTTCTGACCCCAAAGAATGATCCCCCCCCCCAAAAAAGCAGGTTTTCGCACTACACATTTTTGCCCCGTCTTTCACAGATCCCGAGTTTTGTGGATAATTAAATCCATGGCTGGAGGGCCTCAGGGGACCTCCTGGGCGTGACCAGAAGTGCATCTGGGAAGTCCTCACAGGCTCTCCAAGAACAGGCTGGGCATCCCCAGATACTGAAGTTCGCAGATGCTGAGCCTGCAGATAAGGAGAGCCCACTGCACAGCATGTTGGGTGAGAACCAGCCCTTTTATGGCATCTCAAGATGCTGCTTGTTCTCAAGGGGCGATCCCATTCAAACCTGAACTATTTCTCCTCAATATTATGCCAGTAATACCAGATATTAATCAAAAATACCTTATAATTCATGTGGTTACTGTGTTAAGGTTATTATTTGGTCAGAAATGGAAAAATAGTGAAGTACCTGAGATGGATGATTTGATAAACTATATGAGGTTGCAGAAATGGATATTTTAACTGAAAGACTGGGAGATGGTAATTTGGACAGGACCGAAAGTTTTTGGAAGCCCTTTTATGCTTGGATTGAAAATAAGAGTAAGATTTTATTTAGATTTAATGATGGTATAGAAGGTAAATAAATATAAGATGGTATAAATTGATGTTAGAGGTGTTAGCTATAGACATGAATAGCAAGAAGATGAAATTGATGTGCAGTAACCCAATGGCAACTGCCTTTTGCGTATTCCCTTTGTATAACCTTTCCCTGTGTCTTTTTTTCCTTCCCCTTCCCTTAATAAAAAACAATAATTTTTTTTTTTAAAAAGCTGTTCTGGAGAAGGTGCATGTTTGTGCGTGGTGAACCCGCACAACCAGCCAGAGAGGTAGACAAGATGAGTCCGCGTTTTTGAGCATTAGCTGCGTACAGCAGGGTTCAGCCTAATGGCAGCATCCCCATTTTCCCAGCTCTGGTCTCCTATACCCATGTTTCCTACTTCCATTATGGCCTTGGTAAGAAATGCCTCCTCCAACTGACCTGATGACCTGGCCAAGCTGGCAATTCCATCTGTGGGATTACCCACTTATCAGATTAAGGGAATGAGTTTAAGGCTCTGTTGTCCTACATCTGTTGTAGAAGTTGCCAGAAAGAGAAGATGTGTCAGTTTGTTTCAGTCGAAACCATGAAGAGGCTTCTGGTGGCTCTTGGAAGACTATCAGCTTCATTGTGGCTCAAGTTTCATGGATCTGAGCCCACATCATTGACTACACCTTTACAGACAGATCTGTCACGCACAGGAGAGAGGGAGAGAGAGAAGAAAAACTGCACCTTGGAGCAATGTGTGAGCACCAGTTTCTTTGGCCATTTTGGGGCCACTGTTAGGATTTCTCATCCTTCATGTGCATATTTTTGAGGAAGACAATATTTCACACAACTGATGAAGCAAGAGATTTCACACATTTCTGGTGCACAAAAGCTCCTGCCTCAGGGCAAAATCCTATCCAACTTTCCAGCACTGATGCAGTTGGATAGGATTGGGCCCTGAATAGCCACAAGATGCCAGAAAATTATCCCATTTTTCCTACATAAAAATATTGTGCTGCCTCTATCTGTCTCTCTCCTCACCCCGATCTGGCTAAAAACTCAGAAGTCAGCCACCATTATTCCGATAAGCTTTACAAGAGCCCATTTGCCCCTGCCTATCCAGCCTTTAAGAAGAACTTTGCGGTCTTAAAGCAAGTGAAGACAAAAGATGCTGGCCATTGCGTTCTCAGATATGGCAGTTGGAAGAGTGCTGTTCAAATGAACCCCAAGTTCTGTTAGGTTGGTTTTGTTGCTTATTTTTTTGGAGATCTGTTTTGTGTGGTTCTTATGGGGTAGTATGCTGTTTTGTTTGAACTGGCTCTCTGTTTTGCTCCAAACTGTACTTTTAACCGGTTTTATGTTACCATATTTTAAATTGTTTGTTCCTTGAGTACCAATTCTTGGTAGAAAAGAAGAACAATTTTTTTTAAATAACAAACCAAGAATGCCTCTGTGCATTTGCCAGGAAGTGAGTCCCACTCATTCAGCATGAGCAGTAAACACTCATTAGACAGGGCTGCAAATCGGTGTGGCTAGAAATATAGAAATCGACGTGCTTTCCAACATTCAAGCATTGGCAAGAGTGGGGTGTCTTATAATATAGTCCTAGACCTTCCCTCCTGAATTCTACCACTAAGAAGAGAGTTTGACTTTGGTGCCAGTGTTTTTCAAACTGTGAATCAGGACAGGACCCAGTAGGTGGGTCACAAGCCAATTTCAGGTGGGGCCCCCATTCATTTCAATGTGCATTTTATTTTTTTATATATTAGACTTGATGCTACCATAGAATGTGACTGCATTTGGGGAAATCTTACGGATCTGTACTTTTACCAGTCTACTAGGTACAGTATGTGCTTTTAACATAGTCAATGGTCAATTAGTCCTGGACAAGCGTGGATAGAATTGTAGCCTTTGGGAGGTTTGGGGAATGTTTTTGAAACAGATCAGCAACTGCTTGGGAGGGTTAAGAAGGTTCTTTATTTTAAATTAATTTTTAAATGTATTTTAAACTGTTAATTTACTTGCTTAATTAATTGATTTGATTTTCTCAAATGAGGGTGTTAGAAAATTTCCTGCTTGATGTGTTCACTTCTGGCCATGACATCACTTTCCATTTTAATGACATCACTTCTGGTGGGTTCCAACAGATTATCATTTCAAAAAATGGGTCTCAGTGCTAAAACATTTTGAGAACCACTGGTTTATACAGTGTTTTCATGAATTGTCATTTAAGCATTTAAGCAAAAATAAGCATGATTTATTTTTTAATGATACCTCACATGTAGCACCATCAGCTTTGCACAGGGTGGAAGCAAAAGGAAAAAGGTAAAGTGCCAGAGTGGGAGGGGGCAGAGAAAGCCAGGTAAATTTATTTCATAGAATTGGGACCCACAAGGTCAGCTAGTCCAAGCCTGTGCCTGTGACAGGATCTCCTAAAGCATCTCCAGCAGGTGCCTGTTGAGCCATTGCTTGAAGATTTCCAGTGAGAGACAATCCACCACCTCCCTTAGCAATCTGTTTCACCTCCCAACCACTCTTACTATCACAAATTTCTTCCGGATCTCCAACCAGAATCTCCTCTTTTGCAGTTTGCACCCATTATATCCCACCTTCCAGCCATGACTTAACATTCTGTTAGGATGGACCTACCCCCACCTTCCCAGGGAAGATCTGCTTGCCCTGATCTGCATTGTGTCACCTCCACCCTTGCACTCCGCACCATGCTTCAGTACAGGTGGGCTTGCAAACACCCCTCATTATTTAAGAAGCACTGTTCAAAATAGCGCTCAGGGTCAAGGATCTCTGTGGCTCAAAACACAATCTATGCAGCTTCTGGGTTTGAATAGTTCGATTCTGTACCTTTTAAGTTAGGACTAACTCAAAGCAAACTGGCTCCTGCCTTGGCATCTGGGTTCATTATTTCACTTCTCTGCAGTGTGCAGGCTTTTGCAGTGTGCAGGCTTACTAAGGTAAGACCCATAAGACAGTTGTTATGCAGGCAAAGATCCCATGTTCAATTCTGGGCAGCAGCACCAGTTAGCCAAATGATCTCAGGTAGCCTGGGAAAAGATTGGCTTTACCCAAGGCCTCGGAGCACTGCTGTCAGTGTGAACCGACAGTCCTGGGCTAGTGGCCTGTGCCTGCATAAGTGACAGTTTGATATGTTCACAAGCAAAAGCCATAGCTTCTTTTAGCCAGGCAGACCATCACCCTGTGGCAGACACTGATGGTCTTGGCCTGAATCCCCAGCATCTTGGATAACAAGGCCAGCAAAAGCCAAATGTCTGCCAGAACATTTGGAAAGCCGCCACAAGTCAGAGTAGACAAGACTGGGCTAGAGGGGCTAAAGGTCCAACTCAATGAAAAAGCAGCTTTTATGTTCACAAGGAAGACAAGCTCAGCTCCTTGATGGCCCCAAGGCACACATCGTTCCCCTCCTATCACATGGTCCCATGATGGATGTTATGAATGACCAAAACATGCCTGGACCCAAGCATCTCCCTTGCAGAGGGTTCCAGAGGCTTAAACAGGTGACAGAAGGATAAAGCAAAACATAGTGAAACAAATACTGGCACATAGATAATTCTAGCCAATCTGACCTGGGAGAAATTCCTTCTTGACCCCACTCCTGTAAACAGTCTGGGCACTACAGCAAACTTCACCTGCTGGGAGCTCCACAGTAACCCTTAAGATACTCTCCTCTCAGCAGAGGCAGGCCTCAGTGCTGGTGTGCTCTGGAGCCTCTTCGGGCAGGGATTGCCATACCTCTTGAGAATCCCCCTGTGCATGGCTGGAGAGAGGATGACTCACCCAGCAAATTAATATGTTGGCTGGTTATTAATAGAGCTGCCATGGCCAAGAAGTAGCATGGACCGCGATGTGGGGGGGGGGAGGCGGCACCCATGCAGGCCATCAGCACCGATTCCCACTGAGAAACGGCTCTGGACAAGGAGCCCTGCTGATCCACGTGTGGCTGGCAGGCATCACCCCCTCATTGATCAGTCAGGCTGATCAAAGGTGGCAGGAGGGGCTGGGGAAGGTGGCTGTGAGAAGCAGGTGGGGTGGCTTGTTTGCCAGAGCGCCTCACTCTCCGTGCAGCATAATTAGTTGTGCTGAGTGCCAAGGCTTCCTTCCAGCACGAGATCAGAGGCATCTCGTTGCAGGGATTCCTCCGCTCGGTTTGCGAGCCAAGTCTGGTCAGTGTCACAGATTCCAATTCTGTAAAATGGAAATGTCTACTGAAGCCCCACCTGCTTGGGGTCATGCACAAAAACACACCAAAGGAGCTTTGCTGTGCTGGGGATGGGGAGGGAATGCTTTCAGAAGCCAGATGCACACACACCACACATGATGCGGGGGTGGGACAAAGCCCTACACGGAGGCCTTCCGTTGTGTGTTCACTTACACTTCTCCTGCCAAGAGGCTCAAGTAGCTGTTCATCCTTCTCCTTCCCTCCCCAACAGTCACTGGAGTATCTTCTAGTACAGCTGTTCCCAAACATTTCAGCATCAGGATCCACCTTAAAAAATTTCATTTTACCAGCCACTCAAGCCTCTGTGGCTATAATGGTGATTAGGTAGCAGTGCTCCCAACCCCCAAGAAAGCAGGTTGTTTAACCCTTAATGCACACAGCCTAATCTGTCTTGTCAGCTTTGCGACTCAGCAAAAATGGGGGCCTGGATCCAGTTTGGGAACTGCTGATCTAGTGGCTCCACGATGACAGAGGAGCCCCTGGAGGATGCTTCCATTTGCAGACAGGGGTCCTGGGGGCAAAACCAGCACAAGTCTCTTGGCCAACTTTTGCCACCACTACTCTCTATGCTGGGAGTTATAGTCAGCCTAGGTAGCTTGGCGTGGGCTTTTTTCTAGATGCCCGACCTGGCAAATCTGTAATGCCACCTCTAATCACACAGCTGCACAGAGGATATCTTCTACTGGCACAGATACACAAGCGTTGAAAGAGGAGGGGGGAACTGTCAACAGCAGATCCAAAAGGCTGCGAAATGCAAGAGGACTAAGCCTGGGATAATTCCATGCAAAGCTCCAAAGAATACAAGGGAAGGACAATGGTTGCTGGCAACAAGACAATCTTTCTAGCTTAGCGATACTAATTTAACACCTGTCATGAAAGAGAAAAATCTGTAGTCTCTGTTGAGTCCAGAATGAATAAACTTGTGACACAAGTACAGCAAACTGAGAAAGATGGCAGAATCGCCCTTTGCTTCAGTTGGAAAATGGTCCCTTTATCATTGAGGAATGCCATAAATCTCCTTGCTTGACTGTTCTCCTTATGTTTACCTTGTATTCATTTGAGTTTTGTCTAAAAATGTTCCAGGATGGCTGGGCATCTTGCATATCAGGGTCTTATCTAGCATTCCCAGTATTGGAAGGTGACCTGAAAGAGGGCAGCTTATCCATATTTGCAAATTCTGCTCTTTGTCGTCATCAACACACACACACACACACACACACACACACACACACAAGCTCAAGGAAGATCCTTTTCAAAGGTGTTTTATTTAACTACTGCTGGTTATTTCCAGCATAATGGATATTACCGTAAACTCTTGCAACTACAGGTGTCAAAAATCTACCCCACCCAAAGAGGAATGCAATAAATAACACAGACAGACATTTATATTTTCCCAGGTTAAATTTAAAGTATGTTGGAAAGGAGATGTTTAATTTAAAAAAAAAAATCAACCCAAAGCAAACAGGAGCCACGTACAGGTAAGAGAGAAGTGGATTCATAACTATTCCCTTTTCTGAAAAAAGCAGCCAGAGAACCTTAGGGTGATGCTGCAAGAACACCTCTACTGTATTAACAACATGAAACTGCTTGAACAAAAACTCTCTCCTGACCCCATTTGAGGCAATAGCGTAGCTGGGGGGGGAACATGCTGTGTAAGTGGCCACTCCCACTCGCCATTCCAGGCAGTGTGCAGTGAGATGGCGTTTGCTTTGGTGCGCACCTGTGTGTTGCCGTTGATGCCTGGAAAGGCTCCGAAGGCAAGTGGGGGGGCACTGCAGCACCTACAGTACTTACCATCCCTCCTCTACAGTATCTGCGCTATTGAGGATCACTTCTACCTGTTGCTATCTGGCTGCTGCCCTTTCTTCTCCCCTCCCTCCACTGCTATGGGGATTTCTTCAACTCCACTGCATAGCTGGAAAGCAGGCACAAGGATCTTGCTCCAAGAGATATATAGTAGAGAGTCCTGGCAGAAGAAATATTTTGGGTAAAAGTCAGTCGCTTCCAGGGGTTGTCGTGAATGGCTAGACAGAAGCCAGAAAACATCACCAGGAAAACACTATCCCAGGGGAGTGAGTCCCAAGAAGAGACCTGGCTTCAGGCTGCAGTTCCTTGAAGTTCATTTACCTCTACTTCAACGTAGAGCCAACAGAAGCAGGAAATGGCTTTTACCTTAGGTGCGTCCAGGCTGTGATCTAGGGCATCCTTTTAGGGAGACTGAACAGAAGGAAGGAAATAAAATGGAACTACAGAGAACTGTGATTTTGGAGCTATAATGTTAAGAAGTTGAGCTGTAATGGTTAAGGGAGGGGAGGACAAAGAATAAGAAGACAGCGAAGGAAGGAAGGAAGGAAGGAAGGAAGAGCCAAAGACGAACTGGGGGACAGTAGCATAGCTAGTGGCACATTAAGTATTGCAGCGCTGCAATGTGCTGTGTAAGCAGCCCCTCCCACTTGCCATGGGAGCCATTCTGGGCAGCAACAGAAACTGTGTTGCCTTTGCTGTCCAGAATAGCTCCAACAGTGAGTGGGAGGGACCATGTACATGGCACACTGCAGTGCCTGCAATACTTAATGTGCTGCCCTCTACAGCTACGCTACTGCTGGGGGGAGCACAGAGGATAACCTCTTTTTTCTCAGCCTAATTCCAGTCTGACCGAGAGATTCTTGTTTTTCAGCTCTTGAGAGGCCCACCTCAGCTACTTCATTCTGCTGTGACAAGACAGGGAGAAAAGGAGGCTCCAGGGTCACGGGGTTGTTCTCCCCGAATACTGATCTTCTTCAGGCCACTACCCGAGCTAAAGCAGGTTTTGCATGATTGTTCCTCCGCTCCAGGCACTCTTTCCTCATTCTCTCCAAGTAATAAGAAGTGAGCACAAACGAAGTCATGGGCAGTAGAGCATTGAGGGTCAACGGGTTCTGTTCCAAGAGAGGCAAACTGTTCCTCTCAAAGCAGGGTGAAAAACCTTCATCGCTCCAGGCTGTGAGAAAGGAGGAGGCCCTGTTTGCCACGTCTACGTTTTTTACTTCTCAGGATTATAGCTACTCCCTACCCCCACATTTTAATAGAACTTTTATCCGATCAGTATCATGCCTGCCTCAACACAACTGGGGCAGATGGTCAAATGCAGACCATCCCAGAAACAAGTGTTCTGGGAGTCGATTCCTTTGGGAATAGCTGGTCCACTACAGTGGAGCAAGCAGCCTGGTCTGCCAAACCCTCTTCCAGGAAATGTGGCTGTGAGGCAAGAGAGTAGTCTTGCTTTAGAAAACAGGAGGGAGACCAGGAAACGCTTTACTGAGAACAAAGGGAAAGAATGAAAGAACAAAGGGCCCTACTTATCTGTGGGTTCAGCAGCTACAGATCTGGGTATCCGCAGATGCTGAACCCACAGCTAGAGGACCTTCAGGACACAGTAGAAAGTGGCTTCTGGTGGTGTCTGGGAGGGCCTCTGAGGAGGCCAGGAAAAACCCCCAGATAAGTTGTGGTGAAGATGTGCAGCCCCCCCCCCATTCAATTATCTGTGGAACTAGTATCTGTGGGGGATCCTGGAAGCCATTTGCCGTGGATACTGAGGGCCCACTGTAATATAGCACACAAGGCAGACAATCTGGGGAGCTTGTTGAGCATCATGCAGCCTTCAGAGATCAAGCTGCTGGTGGCTGAGTTGATCCCACACAAATTCTCTCTCTTTTAAATGGGAACAAGCAAAAAGACAGTACAAGCCTACAGGGTACACCAAACTATATGTTGAGCAAAATAAAGGCCCCAGCATTGTTTTCATTGGCCTTTCCCAAATTCTCTCTAGCCTGAAAAGAACTGCAAGCTCTTGTCAAAACGAAGGACAGAATGCACAAATTTTGCCCAGAAAGACACATGTCTTTCTGGTAATGTTGGGGGCAGACTTTACGTGGGGAAGAATTGGAGAGTGTGCATGCTTCAAGGACCCGTTCTGCCAGATTAAGAATTTGCTGTCACCTGAAATCTTACACCACTCAGTTACACATTGGATTAACAGCAGGTGAGATCATCACTCCGATTCTACATCTCACATTAATGAGGCCATTTAACCAGATAAATAAACCAACAAACCAACCAAAATAATGACCAGCAGCAACCCTCAAGAAACCCTGCCCACCCAACATTCAACTCAAGTTTGTCTGCTCAGCCTATTTTTGTTACAAAAGCCTTTTCATCTCAAGCCACACACTCACTGCTCACTCCTATTCCTCCCAACAACAATATTAATTATCATCTCGGACTTTCCATAGCAATTAAAAACATTGGGAGCCAGAAGCTGTCACAACCAGATGGTGCAAATGCCAGCGGCTGGGGGAGGAAGGGGGGAGTCACTCTCCGACCCCCTTTTCCATACATTCCTTGCGAGGTCTGCATCAAAGAGGATGCTATTAGTAATCAGTTACGGTTGCTCCATTTGCTTGGAAAGGGTTAGTGACAGGAGCTCAGCTCCCGCCCCGCCCCCCGCCCCCCATTCCATGGCCAAACTGGAAGAGGACGATGTTTACGTCAACTTAAAGATTTGAAGGACTCAAACAAGGAATACCTAGATCCACCAGCTTACATCACTTTCTCCAATGTACTCAAATAGAAAGCAAAGAAGTCAGCATTTTGGACAAGTCTGAAGAATAAAATCCCATGGCAGTTTTGCAGGTGATTTTGGCAGAAGGTGCAAACCTCAGCAAGGGCAGCCTCTCCAATATCTGAGTCAGGAAATCTTGGAAAAACACAATGGACTCTGGCTCACCAACCCATTGTCTCAAAGTGAGCCTCAGGAGACAGCACGGTTTTTGCTGGACAAGACAACGGGCAACCTGCCTGACTCCAAGTCGTTCCTTGGCATAAGCAAGGAGGGGTCAATCCATTAAAAATCACCCAGACCATGTTGCTTGTCATTTTTGTTTTTCTTATTTTTTTTACCAGTTACTCCCCAATACCAAGTGAGCTCAAAACCGTGTTTAAAAATTTTTTTAGGCTTTTACTTTTTTTTTGGCGGCCATTTTAAGTTCGCTTCCGAACCGATTTTTAGCTGAAAACAAGTTTTGCGTAAATGTTTATAACTCTGTTAATTTTGAAGATATCAAGACAAAATAAAAACCAAAATGTTCAGAAGAAAATGCTCTAGAGATTCTGTAATAACATTGTTGTACCTAAATAGTAAGGGGAGTGGAGAAAAAATACATAACTTCTAAGTTTAAATTAACTGAAAACAAGAACTTCAGAGCTGTAAATTCACTAAAAGGAAGAAAGACTCACCTTCAATTTTCATTTCCTTTGTAGATTTATTATAGGTAAACTTGCTATAAAAATATGAAGCTTGAGAAGCTTGTCGTTTTTTTAATATAAATTTTTAAAAATACCGAAACGGCAAACTTTTTCAATATTTGAAGAAGAGTATCTCAAAAAGGACTGAGTCAAAAATTACGAAATTAATTCACAAAGCACATCTTCATGGTATAAACATTTGTTAAAAATTTGGTGACTGAGACTCAACTGGTTCCAGAGCTATATGGAATCAAAGTTTTCAGGAAAACTATGCAATACGAGCACAATGAGTGGTAATGAAGGATGAACTAGCTGAGTCATCGCAACAGTAGCTTGTGGAGGGGGTTGTTCAAGTCTGAACATGCAGACTTTTGACACCTGCAGATGAAGACGTGTACAGACATGAAAGCTTTTGTATGAAAACTTCAACCAACAAGTAATAAATTGAATATTGCTTGTACAGGTGTCTAAATGAAACATTAAAAATTTTTATTTAGACCATTTATTTATTTTAGTATAAATATAAATAAATATAAATTTATATTTATTTATTTTACTATTTAAACATATGCTATCTTCTTTTTCATTTTTATGCATTTTTATGCAATGTGGACTGATTTTTAATTAGTTTCTTTTAAAGGAAAACCATGTTCATCCTTCATTACCACTCATTGTGCGTGTATTGCATAGTTTTCCTGAAAACATTGATTCCATATAGCTCTGGAACCAGTTGAGTCTCAGTCACCAAATTTTTAACAAATGTTTATACCATGAAGATGTGCTTTGTGAATTAATTTCGTAATTTTTGACTCAGTCCTTTTTGAGATACTCTTCTTCAAATATTGAAAAAGTTTGCCGTTTCGGTATTTTTAAAAATTTATATTAAAAAAACGACAAGCTTCTCAAGCTTCATATTTTTACAGCAAGTTTACCTATAATAAATCTACAAAGGAAATGAAAATTGAAGGTGAGTCTTTCTTCCTTTTAGTGAATTTACAGCTCTGAAGTTCTTGTTTTCAGTTAATTTAAACTTAGAAGTTATGTATTTTTTCTCCACTCCCCTTACTATTTAGGTACAACAATGTTATTACAGAATCTCTAGAGCATTTTCTTCTGAACATTTTGGTTTTTATTTTGTCTTGATATCTTCAAAATTAACAGAGTTATAAACATTTACGCAAAACTTGTTTTCAGCTAAAAATCGGTTCGGAAGCGAACTTAAAATGGCCGCCAAAAAAAAAGTAAAAGCCTAAAAAAATTTTTAAACACGGTTTTGAGCTCACTTGGTATTGGGGAGTAACTGGTAAAAAAAATAAGAAAAACAAAAATGACAAGCAACATGGTCTGGGTGATTTTTAATGGATTGACCCGGAGGCACCTCTAAGAGACCCACCCTTGGGAAAGAAAAGAATAAAACCCTTTTACTGCCCCCCAGGAATCCGTCATCACAAAAAATATATATTGGCATGCAGACAGCATCCCGTCGAACAAGCTAAATATGGGCCGCTGAAAATGCAAACTTCCAGTGGCTACAACGAACAGGAGAGATGGAGCTCTGAAGAGAAGCTAAGAACAACAGAGTGAGGCCAAGTTTCTATAGACGTCACTGAAAAGAAAAGCATCTTCAACATGGATGGGGCCAGGGAGGATTTGAGCTCTCCCATTTCTTTCATTACATGGCAGTGATGATGAACAGATGCTATTGATTTGTTGCCTGGAAATAGATCTTTGCCAGGGAAAAAGGGCAACAGCCACATGGCAAGGGATCACATACAGTAGAAGAATTAAAGGATGCTCATCTTTTCAACAGAGAGTGCCAGGGAACTTTGGCTGCCTGGGACACGACAGAGAACCACCTAGCTGGCATGCAGCCTCCAGATCCACCAGCCCCATCTGCTGGGCTTATTTGGCTTTTTCCCCCAGGTGTTGTCCATAGTCTAGAATGTCAGAATGAGAGGAGTTGATGCAGTCAGCTGGGCTGTGAGTAATTCCCTGAGGGCATTAAAAGCTGGGCACATCTTCACCACTCCCGAAAGTCAGTGTCCAAAAGCAGCAGGAGCGAAGAGGACAAGAGGCAGTGCTGTGCAGTCACAGCACGCCGACCCGTGTGCAAGGGCTCCTCCTCTGCTCTCCACCGAGATTTCTTGCTTTGGCATCTTCTGGAATTGAGTCTCGTGTTCCATCCTGGCCGCAAGGAAGCAGAGGCCACAGCGACATTGCTTCACCACTTGAAAAAGACAAGCCCTGCAAGGACTGTGTATCCCAAGACCAGGAAGAGGACTTTGAGGAGGCGGTCATTTTTGTCTTCCAGTTCCTTGGCCAGGATTTCAAAGAAAGTGACAAACAGGAAGGTCCCCCCTGCAATGCCCTGTAAGAGCACCGAGGCAACATTGCTGGCCACATTCTGGGCACTCTCGATGCCCACACCGATTCCAATCCCCAGTGGGATCATCAAGCTGACCGTGATCGCAAGCTTAGCGGCATCCTTCATGGTTAAGCTGCTCTTGGCCATATTGATGCCCAGGGCCACTGCCACAAGAGTCTCGTGGATGGCCACGCCCAGAAAGAGGCTGATCACCCTGTCTCCTTCCTCCTGCAGGCCCAGGGCCAGGCCCTCAAAGATGGAGTGGGCGGACAAGGCAAAGACCAGGCTGAACAGGCGCAAGGGACTGGAGTGCGACAGCTCGTGGACATTCAAGTTGTGGCTGTGGCTGTGGGTGTGGCGGCTGTGCTCAGCATGGTGGTTGCGCCCCCAGGAAGACTCAATGAAGGGGCTCTCATATTCCGAATCACTGCCAACATCTGAGCCAGCGTTGAAAGTCTCCAGGTCAATGAAGGGAGGCTTCTCCTTGCGGAAAGTCAGGATCAGCTGCTCCACAAACACTGTTAGGAAAAAGCCCATCAGCATGATTGTTTCAGCCAAAGGGTAGTCTGTGGTCACACCTCCTAGTTTCAGAACCTCCTGGAGCTGAAAAGAGAAAGGAAGAGAGATGCTAAAATTGGAACACTGTTATAGAGCCACTCCTTGGAATTCTCAACTTTCAATTGCTTTTAAAAAGAAGGTTCTGGTCCTCATGAAAAAAAAAAATACAGCGAGTTTGGGACCCACGGATTTGACCCAACACAAGTCCCCACCCACATCAGGAGGGCCTCACTGTACTTCCTGGATACCGCCAGAAGAGTCTTCTGGTTTTATCCAGGAGGTGTTTTGAGGTGTGGGGAGTCCAAGAGACACAGTCTCCAAGAGAGCTTCTGAGTCCTAGGAAGGCCACATGCAGCCTCCCCACACCTCAAGACCACTTCCTGGACATGATTGAAAGGCACATCCTGCGAGTCCAGAGACCCTCTGATGGCCCCAACCCACGGATTTAATTATCCACGGGTTTCAGTATCTGCATGGGGTCTGGGAATGGATCCCCTGCAGATACTGAGGGCCAATACATATATTCTGTTTTTCACGTATCAGAAAAGAAAAAAAAAAGATTTCTGCATGAGTTGTCTGCATCTTCTGAAAGTCTGCTATGGACATATGAAGCTCTCCTTTTTAGGAGACCAGGTCCACCTAGCTCTACACAGACTGACAGTTGCTCTCGAGGGTTTCAGGCAGAGAAGGGCCTCTCCCAGCCCTTCAGCTGGAAATGCTGCCAAGGACTGAACTTGAGACCGACGATGCACAAAGCACATTGTCTACCACTTTGCTTCAATCCTGCCAAAAGGATTCAGTATCCTGAACATTACACACCCTTTCCTCCCCTTGCAGTTCCTAGTCTCAGGTGTACTATTCCTCCTATCTCAGCCACAACACAGCACGCCTGCCTGTTTGCACCTCTGACAGCCCTTTGTCCTTGCAATAGTAAAACAATATCAATCAATAGGATTTATATACCGCTTTTTCAGCAAAAAAAAGTTCACAAAGCAATTTACAGGCAAATAATAATAATATGATGGGCAAATATTTCCAAATCAGAATTACAAGTGTATAAACATCTTGGTTTATATTGCACAGTTTAAGTACATGTACCCATATTGTACAGTTGGCTCCTGAAGGCTATCATGCAACTACTTCATAAGTGTCCAGGCTTAGAGTGCCGAGTGCAATTTTGTCTCAGAAAGAAGAGCAGGAGGGCCAGAAACAGGCCATCAAAACCATACCACCACCAGGGAAGACATCTTCCTTGTGCAGTTGGAATAATCAAGGAGAGGCAGACCAAAGGTTCTTACCTTTACCCCCTGCTTGGCTATAACCTCCCACGCTGCTTGCTCCCTCAGAAGCAGTCTTTAGAGGCAGCCTGCTTCTGGAGACTCAATTTAGCTATTATGCTTTGTGGTCACTGTTGGCTTTCCCCTTCACTAGGACCTTGTCAAAACTCCTTTTCAGAGTTTAGCTGGATCAAAGAATCCTGCATGCCAGCAAAATGCCTGCAGAAAGCTCACATGTGAGACATGAAGGGAGCAGTCCTGCCCTATTGTCTGCCCCCAGGCAACTCATTTTTTAAAGTTTAAAAGATTTATATGCCACCTTTCCTCTTAAAAATCAAGATGCTCAAGGTAGCTCACAAACAATAAAAAACAATACACAACCAGAAATACAAAAACATTAAAATGCAGTGCCTATCAAAGAGAGCAGAATAAGAAAAAGAGGATCAACTTGCATTCAGAAGTATACCATCTTTGAGCCTAGAAATTCCACTCTTGGTCAGAACTGACTCAGATAAAAAGGGAATACCCAGGATCTTATTCTGGGAATATCCAGAAGATATACTCAGGTGGACATCTGAAAATGTGAACTCATCCGATCTCCACTTTTCTGTTCTTTGAAGTCAACTCTGTTGCTCCTGCTCAGGGAATACAGGACCAGGCACCCTCACAAACCTCTCACGTACCTTTTCTCGCACTGCAGGTAGGAGGGCGTTAAAACAGGTGGCCAGGAAGACGCCCCCTCCGAAGGAGTTGCAGAGGGAAATGATCCTCCTGGAGTGCTGGGCTTTCTCATAGTCGGCTTCAATGACCTTGACTGGCAGGAGAGACCCACCAAGCATCAGCACAAACACTCCAAAGAGGCACAGTACTTTGGCAACCAGCACCTTCATCTTGGCTCTGCGGGAGATGACTGGGACTCGGGTCGGTCTTTGGTCAGTGGTATTGCATTAGGACACAGGGGCTCCAACCATCAGCAACATTGGATCTTCTTGCCATGATGTGCTGGGAAGAATGGGAGAAACAAAGGGAGAAAACACATTTGTTTCAGTTTCCTTCCTGAAAACTTCTCTGACTGCCTGGCCTACTTCAGTGAGTAGGCAGGTATACCATGATGAGCAAGGGAGAGAAGAACAGAGGAAGGGGAGAAATATATATTTTCTCGAGAGGCCAAACAATGCAACAAGGTATGCATGTTCTGCATGAAAATGAATGACAGAGAACACTCCAAAAGAGGAACCACTCTCACCTGTGGGGGTGACCCACTCTGAGATGGTGGTGAATTTGCAAAGAAA
Organism: Lerista edwardsae; assembly: GCA_029204185.1. Taxonomy (NCBI): domain Eukaryota; kingdom Metazoa; phylum Chordata; class Lepidosauria; order Squamata; family Scincidae; genus Lerista; species Lerista edwardsae. The sequence goes on along the minus strand of JAJKFI010000175.1, from coordinate 919,431 downwards.
GAGAAATGGCCCCCCTAAACCCCAAAAGGGGGAGCTCAATGCCTCTCAAGTGGGACAATCCTTCCCCGTTCCGACTTAACAGCCCTGCCCTTATTAAAGCTTTTTGAACAGCCCAGAATATTAATTATGCGCTACAAACATAATGCACTATGCATGCCACTTGTCATCAGCAGGCATCCCTGCTACTTTCTTCACAATGTGATCCTTGGGTCTATTATTTGTTCAAAGACAGACCCACGATAGAAGCATGGATAGGACTGCAGCCCCCGTAATTTCTTTCGGGCAGGCAAGGAGGATTCTTCTTCTGGCACCTTTTTCCAAAGGGGGTTGTCCTGTTAGGCTGTTGCAGAAAAAAAAAATCTTCAGACTTATTTTTTGCAGGTCTTAAATTCTGTTATTCTTCAAGGTGCCACAGAACTCCTTTGTTATGTTGATCCCCCACATGTTGTTGTTTTACCCTTCCAAAACCCACATTAGCTGCTTCTCACCGGACCCCTCTGGCTCTGATTTAAGGCTTGAGTAACACCATTACTTTTTACTACAGAAGTAGTAGTGGCCATGAATTTGCTATCCCCAGCAGCTGCCACTAGCACATCCCATTTGTTTTGCACCAAGAAAGAAACCTGGCTTTCTTCTGCAATATTATTTTTGTTCTTATGCACTTATTTCTCCCTTTTCCACATGAATATGACATCTTTATGTGATCATGTTATGTTACCCTGCAGACCCTCATCCTCTCCTCCAAACCAGTGGCATAGTTAAGATGTGGTGAGGGGGCACATTGCCCAGCCCAATCACCAAGTGACTGCTCTTACTGGAGGGTGTGTGGGCAAGCATCATGATATCAGCCCTCCTGCACGTCCTTGTCCCTGTATGACTCCAAATGGAGCCGTTTCTGGCATCAGGGCCACACATGCAAAGGGGATAGCAGCACAGGCAGTGACATGATGACATGGGGGGGGAATCACCTGGCCCCGGGCACCAGCCGGCCCAGCTATGCTACTGCTCCAAACTACAGACTTCTTTTCCCTTCAACCACCTTAAAAAGGTAAAGGTTTCCCCACGACCGAATGGTCTAGTCGTGACCGACTGTAGGGGGCAGTGCTCATCTCTGTTTCAAAGCCTGTAGAGCCGGCATTTTGTCCGAGGACATGCTTCCATGGTCATGTGGCCGGCATGACTATACGCCGAGGCGCACGGAACGCCATTACCTTCCCACCAAAGTGGCCCCTATTGATCTACTTGCATTTAGGTGCTTTCGAACTGCTAGGTTGGCAGGAGCTGGGACAAGCAATGCGAGCTCACTCCGTCACGCAGCCTTGAACTCGGAACCTTCCGGTTGGAAAGCCCAGCAGCAGCAGTTTAACCCGCTGCGCCACCACGTCCCTGTAACCACCATACCCAGCTTTTATTGTTACTTAAAGTATTGACAAGTACTGTTAAGTAATGGTAATGTTCATGCTTAATTTTTAATACAACCTAGGGCCCAACCCTATACAACTTTCCAGCAATGATGCAGCTGCAAAGCAGCCCCAAGGTAAGTAAGCAAACATTCTCTTACCTTGAGGAGTCCTCAGTGACTGAGGCTTATGCCCCGTCGGAGTGGCTGCAACAGTGCTGGAAAGTGGGATAGGACTGGGCCTTACTGAATAATGTTCATCAAACTCAGTGCTGTTTTACAGAAAAGCAGTATCTAAATGTTAAAGCAAAATAACTGAAGATAGTGAATGCATCTCTAAGTGCCATCAGTATGCAATATATGTTTCTTGCACTGACACTTTAAACTGTGACAACAACCTACCTTCTTCTGTTCCACTATTGCCCTTCTAGCATTAATGTGATATTACTTTATCCCACCTTCCCCAAGAGACACACTCATTTTCCCCGCAGAACCCAGCCCTGCTTTTCTGACTGTTAATAAGAAATTTAAAAGCATTCATAATGTCACGTATTGATTGCCAGAGCCATCAAGATGCACTGTATGCTGCTGAGATCCAACTTCACTTTCTTAAATGAGAAACAATCTACCATAACGGCAAATCTCCTGCCCTACAACAAGGAAAGGAAAATGCCAGCAATACCACTGTGGTTATGTTCTTGGAAAACAGTGCTGTGTGAAACAACGTTATAGAAGGCAATTACAGGCCTGGGTCCCTCTTGAGGTATGGTGAAAATGCTGCCCCCTCACTGAACCACCACCCCCCCCAAATAAGGAGGGAGGGGGAGGGGGAATCCCTTCCCTTTGGGGAAGTGGCAGCCTCCTTCCACCACCACCACCCCATGCCAGCAGTGCCCAGTGTACTTTGCACTTCCTTTTCATTTTAAAGAAGCCCTGTGCAGAGCAGGAGCCTTGCCAGAGGGTGAGAAGGTAAGTACAGCAGGTCCTGCAATGTGCCATGTAGGGAGCCCTGCCCCTCACTGTCACTGCCCCAAATGGCTCTGATGGCAAGGGGAAGGGGCCATTTACATGGCACATTAAGGCGCCTGCTGTACTTACCGTGCCGCCTCCTCTAGCTATGCTACCGATGCAGAAGACATGCAAAGTGATGGTATAGAAAAGGATAAGGGGTAGGACTGCCGGGCTCTGCTTCCCCCTGCCCACACAGTCGCAGCCGAGTAGGCGGAAAGAGCAAGGAAGAGGCCCTTCCCCCCTCCCTCCAGCATACCAATCCTTTTCTCACTCTCAGCTATCAGGAAGAGGACTGAAGCAACAAGCAGAGCAGCTCAATCCATGATGGACTGAAGGAGGGGCAGCAGGCAGACAGGGGCTGCTCACTGGTTTGCCACCCCCATCCAAAGGGCTGCTTGACATGATGCTTTTGGGCCGCATGATGCTTTTGGGCAGACCACCCCTGGACAATTGTAACACTGTCCTGATGTAAAGACGGTTCACAGTCCTGATCTCACCAGCACGCTGGGTTGGAGCTTTTCATTGACCACAGTTGCTATCACTCCTACACGGCAGTGGCGGAAGATGATGAGACCAGACACTGCCAGGAGGATGAGCCAGGCAGTGACTCATCTTTGGGAACGACAGGCTTCTTGTCAAATACAGCATCTAAGGGCCTTGCCTGCTGTTTCTTCTTCTGGAGCACTTCACATTACCAAGTGATTGGTGTAATACTAGCCAGAATTTGCAGCTTCTGTTGGCTGAAAGCACTGCTCAGGCAGCTGTATTTTTCCACATTGAACTTTTGAATGGTTCTATAGATTTTTCCTTTTTTAAAATAATACTGTAAACCAGAGGTTTTCAAACACTCTAGGAGAGTTTGACCTGCTGTCAGTGCTTGCGGGAGAGGAGAGAAGGCAGCAGTGCAATCCCTGGGGCTCCAGGGGCTTCAACCTGCTTACCTGTCAAAGCTCTGGCCTCCTGGGGGGGGGAGAAGGGAGCCCTGCAGATGCCTCTGCAGGGCTCCCCAAGCCTCGGAAAATTAAAATAAAAGCTCACGACACACTTCTGGTTTTGCAATAAATTGGAAGTGTATCAGGATCTTTTATTTTCATTTTCCAAGGCTTGGGGAGCCCTGCAGAGGTTCAACAGGTAAGCTGATTGAAGCCCCTGGAGCCCTAGGCAGCAGAGCAATCCTGGGGATCGAGCTACTGTCTTCTCTCCTCCCTACCCTTTAAGGGGACAGGGTCAGAGGTTCTCTGGCTGGGGCGTTGCAACGCCCCAGTTTGAAAACCCCTGCTGTAAACCTTGGACCCAGGCCAAATAGTGCTATAACAAAACAGTGTTATAGGAGGGATTAATATATGGCCAGTATTCTACACGGGTGGTGGACACACAACATTGAACATTGCAATTCTGGGAGATGGTGGTTAAGCCTAATGAAAATCTTCAGTCTTTTCAATTCCTTTTGTCAATCTTTTGAATTATGTAGAGAGACGCATCCTAAGCAAATTCAGGAGGATACATTATTTTGTCTAACTGTAACCAGGTGCCAGACAATGGAAAACCTTGACTTTCCCAACTAAAAATTAATGCTTGAAGAAACCATGGGAATCAGCTTGATCAGTTAAAAGAACATTTCTCAAACAGTAGGTTGGGACCTACTTGGTGGGTCATGACCCAAGTTCTAATGGGCCCCACAGAGCCTCTAACAAAACACAGGCAAAGATCACATAACAAATTGCCTTAAGCCACAAGGCTATTCAAAGACAACTGCTAACTGTCCTGCAAAGAGCTGAGCTCCTGCAGTTGCACACAGTTATATAGGGAAATAAATGTTGAGCGTCTTTTTTCTAGTGTGGTTTTTTCCCCCAAGTTTATCATGACATGTAGTGGGGACAGATGAAAGCTAGGTCAACTAACTAAGGCTTAAGGCCATTCATTAGGTCTGCCTCATCATGAGAAATCGACCAAGGGTGGGTTTTGTTTTTTGTTTTTGAAAATAAACAAACATATTACTTGTAAATAATTAAATAAAATATTGTTTCCTTCCAGATCACCTTTTTATAAAGTACTGTAGAGTTAGGTAGGTTCTGATAGACTGTTATTTTTAAAAGTGGGTCCTGGTGCTAAAACATTTAAGAACCACTGAGTTATTACCCAAATGATAAATTTCAAGAAACTTAAAAATTGTTTCCTAAAATCTGTGCTGTTGTGCCACCTGAAACCCCAGTTTTGTTGCCCCTAGGCTACTTATATGCATGCCCCCATGATTAGGGAGGACAGAAAGAAGCCACCCCTACCCCACCCCCCTTTACTTACTGGGGCGAAGTGCACAGCCTCACTCTACATGGCTTCTGTTTGAAATCAACAGTTCATTTCAAAACAGAAGCAGCACAGAGGTGAAAGGCTGCATGGTTTGGGGGGTTGGCTCCAGATTGCTTCTCCTGGCCTACCTGGAGTCTTACAAGCACTGAATAGATGCAACTTGCTCTCAGTGGAGCAGCAGACTGGAGAAGGGGGTGGGCAGACAAGTGGGGACTCATCAGTTCCCTACCCCTCCAACGATGCCCAAGAGTACAGTGCCACACACCCACTTCAAGTCAGTTCATGGCAAGGCCAGCCCAGTGCATGCACCACGGTACTTCATTACATTACAGGGGAATAGAATGACACCCTTGTAAACATAATTGTGATTCCCCTGCTAACTGGGCCAAGGGGCTGCCTTTCCAAGGGATGGCTTTCCTCAGGTTTAGCAACAGAGAGCAACAGTCTCTACCCATTCCAGGGCGGCATCTCTTTGCCATTAACTGTTTGTGGTGTTTCATTTTATTAAAACCATGAGCCTCTTCAGAACAAAGAAACATCTTCTTGATCCTACTTCTGCAGAAACTGAACTTGTTGAAAATAAGCTTATAACTATTAGCACATGATTAATAGCATTAATTTTATCTTTTGGCATTTATGTTATCATGAAAGCCAGTTTGGCTTAATGCAGTGGTCTTCAGCCTTTTTTGCATCATGACCCAAATAAATAAAATAATGAAGTATGAAAATAGGGACCCATCCTTAGTCCTGTGCCCCTCCTTGGTCCCTATCCCCTTTGGAACCCACTCCCACCCACATTGCGACCTTCCAGCACTGTTCACTATAACAAAATATTCTTATTAAAGACAGCAGAACAAGTTGCCATGTAGCCTAGCACTAGCAGTGAAAGCTAGTTTAGCACAATTGCTAAGACCCTGAGCTGGGCTGGGACACAGTCTCCTGGTACCTGAAGGAAGGGGTACACCAGATCTCCATCCCTTTACCTGTACTGGTGGTGCTCGAGTCCAGGGGTCTTCGACCTTTTGGGTTCCTGTAAGTTGCCACGACCTCACAACTGAGGCTTTGCGACCCCAATGGTGTCCCCACCCCAAGTTTGAAGAACACTCGTGTCATGAACTTTCGATTTTTAGAATGTGGTCATTCTAAACTCCTATTTGCCTCCGCAGTGGCATATAATAATATTTTTCCCCAGTTATTAATATCCTCAATCTCGCTCCTCTTGCCCCCGCTTCACTGAATCCTGCGGTGCTCGATACTGTACAGCGGTAGCAATAAAAAGAATTAGCCCCGCCCACGACAGGACAGGCTCCGCCCACTCACCCCTGAAGCGTCAGCCCCTCGCCATATTTTGCCCCCTCCCCATGGTAACCCTCCCCACTCCGAAGACGACCACACCTGACTTACCGCTCTCCTGTCCTTCCTTACCCCTCCCAGCTCGTCCTCCAACCTCGCCCTTCCTTAGCAACCGCTTCGCCCCGTCTCCGACGTCCTTCTCTCGCCGCTAATTGGCCGTGGATGACGCCATAAGACCGCTCATTGGGCGGCCTCCTCTGGCCCGGCCTCTAAATTCACTGCCTCGCGCTTTCTATTGAGCGCTCGCCCAGCTTCCCTCCATCCAATAAGGGCGTCCGCCCTTATTCCTCCAAGCGGCCGAGCGGCCGCCGCCTTCAGAGATGGAGCTGTTCTCCAGGTAAAGACGACCGCCATGGTACAGTAGTCGCGGAAAGAAAGGTTCCTGAGGCATGTAGGTGACGCGGAAAGAAAGGTTCCTGAGTCATGTAAGGAAAAACTGCGGGAAGGTGTAAATCGCGTGGCAGCTGGAAGAAGGAAGGGTGTGGGGGAGAGGACTAGACAAGAGGTACTTGGAAGGAATTTGTTTCAATACTACATCACCGGGACGAGAGAAACTAGGCAACATTGAACTGAGCTAGAACAAGTCAGGAGAACCTGGCTCAGGCTGCTTGGATGGTGTGGTGCAGTGGAGAGGGTTTTTGTGCTCCGCTTGTTGCCTTCCCATGACCTTTAAAGCCCTAAATGGCTTAGATTCGAAGCAATGATATCAAATATTCTCACACAGAACATCGGTCATCCAGGGGCGTGCAGCCCCATCCAGAACAGGTTGGCTCATTCATTCTCCTCCACCTCTTCAAATACTTGAAAGGGCTGTTGCATAGGAGAGGGCACAGTTCTCTGCTGCCCCAGAGAGTACGACTTGATGGACGTGGGCTGTAGGAAGGGAACCAATCTTTTGGTTGATTATCAGGAAATATTGCTTAAGGGTAAGAGCAGTTTGACAATGGAGCTGCTCAGCTGATGCTGAGTGGGTTCTCATTTACTGAAGGTCTTCAAGCAAAGGTTCAACAACAGGCACCTTTTGGGGACGCTCTAGTGCAGAGATCCTCAACGTTTTTCATTTCACAGCACACTGCCAAGATGCTAAAATTGTCAAGGCACAGTCCTGGGCCAGCACAAGTGGCTTATCCTAACTCCAGGTTAGGACTGTGCCCGCAACATGAATCCCCAACTGTACCACTTTGCATGGTCCAACAATTGGAAATACCACTGGATGTAACTGGCGATGATGCCATCACCAGCAACAAACGCTGGTAAGAGGCTCAGGGTGGCCAGGAGGTCTTTTTCAAGTGCAAAAAAAGAGCATGTTGGAGCTCTGTCCACCGAGTTGAGCCTCCTAGCACTGCGTGCCCTGTTGCTGGTCTTGCTCCCAGACCAGGGTGGTGGTGGTCTGGGGATCCTATGTGTACTATCAAACACCACCTCAAGTACCACTGGTTGAGAAGCACTGCTTTAGAGAGGGTTTTCCTGCTGTTTAACATGATGCTGAATAAGATGGTGTCCTTCCACCTCTTAGGATTCTAGTCATTTGCAAGTTTGTTTTTGCTGAGTGTAGATTTTAGGTCAGGACTGAACACAGCACAAGAACATAACCCTAGCCCTGGAACCCACAGAGAAAACACAATATACAGCCTTTGCAGTCTTTAAGCCAATGAGGAACCCTCAGCAGGTGGTTTCCTTTTTAAAACAAAGGGGTGTATATTTACATTCACAAATTTATGTATTTAGATTTAAAAATCATCTCCAACAAAACAAGGAGCATGATTGATCAGAAACAGGGACCAGAAAACAGGAGCTGCCTGTAATAGACATCTGATGTAGGCTGTCGTTGTTTCTAGTGTGGCTCCTATAATAACAGCAAGGCGATTGTCCAGCTGTTTGCAGGTGTTATCAGGCTAGCGGATATGCATCAGGTGCTACAAAAGGCCTTAGAAGTTTTGGCTCTGGTTGTTGGAACATCTGGCTAGCTGCTGCTATAGATAGGAACGCACTCAAATAGGATCTGGCCCTTTCACCCACCCACCCAGGAAGCAACAGCTCAGCCCTACCCCACCCCCTTATAGATCCTCATTCTGCAATTTTTTTTTACAAATTGAGGAATCCCACATAAATGAGGGACTTGCCTCCTGATCACCACATCTGTGCCTCAGCTGGGACCCAATACTAAAAACACTATTTATCTGGACAGCCCCAAGTAAGGCTGCAGAAAGATCTCCATGGCTCATCCTGCAGCTGATCAAGAGGGTGACATCAGAACAAGAACAGTGTCAAAGAATTTTATTATCCACATTAAAAAATGAAAAGAAAAAAAGTGTCAAATGCTTTCAAACAGATAAGATTAAAAACAGAAGGCGCCTTTCCACTGGGCTCCCAACCCTTTCCTCTGGTTACGAGCCCTGCTTTGTGGAGGCATCACCCTGCCCCTCTTGGGGTTATTTAACTAGTCCTAACTAGGTAGGCTTGACATGACAAAAACTGTTTTCCTCATCCCAATCCATTCCCTGCTTTTCAACATTTCGTTGAAAGCTCAAGGCTTTTGGGGATGCTTTGTTGCAGTCCAGACCTCAGCTTGCCTTGCTTAGCAAGGAGATGGGATGTCAGTCACAGATAGCAAGGGTTGCATCCTGCAGCAGTGCTCCAGCTTTCATCATGGGGACAGGTGGTGGTGGGGAAAGAAGTCAAGCTTGTGCTTGCTAGGTGGAGAACTGGGTCAACAGATCTACTGCAAAGGGGAGGCTAGTTTTAGCCAGAGGTGGTGAATGTGTGTAGCACTTACATGACTGTGCTTAACTCCGGCCTGGGCAGCCTGAAAGCTCAGATGCAGCAAGAAAGGACCTGGGCAGAGGTGGAACTAGGACCAATAGCACAGGCCCCAAGAGGCAGAAGCCACATGGCTAGGTAAGTTGAGGGAGAAAAGAGGCCAAACCCAGTCTAATTCTGAGGCAATCCAATGAGTTTTGGAAATAGCCATCTTCACACTCAACACACAGCAGCTGCTCCATCACACCTGGCAATCGCTCAGGAAGAGCACATGAATAAGTAGAGAAGGAGACACCCAGCAAACAACTTATTTCAGAGACTGTAAAATTAGCTCATAGCAACTCTTTGGGAATGGATCTGGACAAGGTTTGTACTACTCCTAACACCAGTTTTGGGACCAGTTTGCCCAATGTTTTGGGATTCCCAGAGCAGGAATAACTTTTGTTATTTGGCATCCCATCTCCGCAACAGGCCAGGCTGACTGCAATGTGAACAAGTGGTGCCACTGCTGAAAGTCCAAACCGGAGGTTAATTTTCCATCTTCTATACTGAAGCCAAGGCAGGACATTCAAGTCTTAGCCCCATGCCTTTGATTTTGTGAGAGCCCCTCCTCCCTGCTTCTCACAACCATGGAGAAGTCCAATAATAATAATAATAATAATAATAATAAAACACTTTGCAATATTAAAACAGGAGCAACTAACATTCCCTGTCTTCTCACTCCATCTAACTTGGAAAAAAAAGGTTCCCATTACTATTACCATGATTTAAAAACTCAAACGAAGAGTTCTATTTAAAAAAAATGCTCCAATTTGCAAAGTCACAGAAAACCGGTCTTTACTAGTTGCCCGCTATACAGTTGGCTGCCCCTCCCCTAACATACATGATCACAAAATCCTTTTCCTGGATCCCCCCATTTGCTGTTCAACGTTGTGTCGTGTTGTACTAGCTACTGGTACTGAAGTGTCTGAAGATTTGGTGAATGGCATTGAGGTCTAGCACGCACTTGCACACACGCTCCGACTCACGGGTGCCAGAAAGTCAGCGAAGGTGACAAGACGGAGGTTAAAAACAATTTCCTTTTGGGTGTAGTGGGAAAGCTTGAAAGGAGTGAAAAAGACAGTTCACCACATCCCCGCAGCTGGGAAAGGGGTGTGCTTCCACGTGGAGTGTCCTTCTGAGCAACCGTGTCTCGCTGGGGAAAATGGATTTTAAAAATTGCCAGACATGGATGGCTGTTTCTCAGGCATCTTGGAAATGTTGCTGGTTTGTGGTCAACAACTTGCTGGCTCTTCTGGAGAAACCCACACGGGAACAGAGTGCGGAGGACAGAAGGAAGGAAGAAGAGGCTACAAGAAAAAAAAACTCTCTCTAACATGCAGGTCGTCTCAAGATTGGATCCCCACCCCCACCCTCGTCCCTCTTGGGTTCTTCCAGCTGGAGGAGAAATGGCGATGCAAACATGGCTTTCCAGTTCTCTTTTTTTTCCCTCTGTTGTGAAGGAAGCATTCCCAACGAAATCCTGATATAAAAAGATAAAACACACATACATTTATAGGTTTAACACACACACACACAACCAGATTAAACACACACACGCACACGCATACTCACCCCATGAGAGCACAAATCCTGACAATCCTTTACTTACTACTGGCAAGAAGGGCTGTATACCTTTTTAGGGGAAGAGCTGCAGCTCAGTGGTGGAGCTTTTGCTTTGTGTGCAGAAGGTCCCAGATTCAAGCCCTGACAGCAGCTCCAGTTCAAAGGATCTCTGGGGTGAGGTGGGGGTAGCAGGGGTGGGAAAGGCCCTCTCAACCCAAGGCCCTGGAGAACCGCAGCCAGTGGGAGTAGATAACACCAGACCAGGGGGAACCTTTAGTTGATGGGAAATACAGAAACCCTCAACATAAAAAGGAGGGAGAGCGAGTAGGGTGATGGTCTTGCAAACTCGCCTGCCCAGTCTCTCTCATTCCTGCTGCTCTTCATTGCTGGCGCTGGGAGTTCGACTACGGATTTGGCTCCGTAACTGTTCTATTAGCTCTGGGTTCTGCTGCTGCATCTGCTGGGCGAACTGTTGGCCTCTGTTTGCCAAGGAAGGGATGAAAAAGAAACCACAATTACTTCTTATTGACATTACACTATTGAACAGCTCCCTGCCCCCAAAGAGCTTACAATGGAAGACAACAAATGGGGAAAACATAAGTGCATCCTTGCTGGACCAGGCAGCAGCTTCAGCCTGATCAGTAACCTGGTTCCAACAGTGGTCAGCCAAATGCTTCCAGGAAGCACACACGCCCTCCTTGCCGATAGCTGCCCCTCCGCAACAAGTACTCAGTGGCACACCACCAAATGAACCAGATAAGGACATGCCACTGGAGGTGTGCAAATGAAACTTGCCAAGGCCTGCCAGCTCGCCTCTTCTCCCTAGTTTCTTGTGAGATCCACACCTGCAACTTTGGTGCCACTAACCGAAGATCTTGTGGCCCCACTGCCTGTGGCATTCCCTCTTTTGACATACTTGTGATGTCTCATCTCCTGCCCTTGCCTACAAATCCCTTCTTAAAACTCATTTTTTCCACTCTGCTTTTGGCTTATCCCCTCCAGTCGTCTTCCCACTGTAACCAAGAATGACCGGAGAGGAATTTAAAAGCAAGGACAGAAATGTTATGAATTGACTACTGTGCAACAAGAGGCCAAAAGAAGGCAGTTCAAGAGCTGAAGGGGTAGGAAAGAGATCTAGCTTCCCACTACTCACGCTTGGATAAGGCTGGCAAGGTCATTGGGGGAAGGACTGGTTCCTGGAGTCGCCATGGGATTGTGGCCGCCTGAGATCATCCCCGACATTCTACAAAGGGAAAAGAGCTTTTGTAACACAGAATAAAAGGAAAGCTTTTGCCCACAAAATGAAAACTTATTGGACTAAAAACAGCAGGTGTCAGTCAATTCTCAGGTGAGACAGGCCACACAGGTCGAGGCATGGCTGGCTGGATGAAACCAAAGACTTAACACACAGGATTCTGCTGTTCAAGAATGAAGAGCAAGGCATGGGAAAGCTATTTTTAGAATCAGACCTAGAGTGTTCTTAAAAGAACCCCCCGCGCACACACACACTCAAAAGAAATGATTTTCAAAAAAACAGAATTAAAAGCCTTTTCCCATACTTACAACTGTTGTACTTGTGGATTGTTCATCAGGTTAGATGCCTATTTTAATGTAAAAAAAATGGTGCCAAGTTGAGAGAGAGGATATCCACACTCAATAAAATACACATATTGGCTAGGTTTAGATGAAACACTACTAGACTCTGATAGTTCATAACACTACTAGACTCTGATAATCCTGGCTTGTTCATAAACAATGGTTAACAGAAATTGAGATTTTCTAGGCCCATATGCATTAAGCAATCAGTTTGTTTTGTGCATGAAGACGTTCGTGTGTGTACAAACACATGCCCAAGGTTGTATTAAAACTTAGCATTAACATGTATATGGTACTTTGAGTGTGCAGAGCTCTTCTCATTTATTATATTGAGGCTGCCCCTACAACTAGGCTTACCAGCTCCAACCTGGGACAGAGTGCCTATAGCTTTAACCATTGTATAGAAGAGGGAATTTGGGCAGGTACAGCTTTTAATAGTTAAAATTGGATGGATGGATGGGATGGGATGGAAAGGGCAATATGTAGGCAAGGGAGTACAGAGGTTCACACAAAACGCCCACACTGATTACAGCTTAATCATCTTACCTATATTGGTGTTTGCATACAGTCTATACTGTGACTTTAACATTGCTTAATTGTCCTGTATACAAAACTTACTAACTCTTAATTTCCATTTTGAATTATCTAATTAACTCTAGCATAACATTTCTATATCATAATACATTCACATCTAATGTTTATTTCAATTCTGCTATCCATCCATGGGTTTGCCACTTTTAAAGTCTTGTTTAATCATCTTCTTAAACATCTCTCTAAATGACATACAATAGCTGCTTTCAGTTTCTCTAATCTATATATATAAAAGAGAACACCTGTTTGTACGTTTGTGTGTATGTATGTTCCGCATAGGCTCCGTAACGCCTGGATCGATTGACCAAACTTTGCACGCATACACCTTGCAGTCTGCCAACAAACACTGGGGGGTCAGACCCCCCCTAGGACCCTTGGGTTGGGGGTGCGGGGGGGGGGGAAACGTAAACACAAATGGCTGACATCGGTGTTGAATCCGAGTGGCGATGCCCCCGTCGCAGTTTGACTCCGGGCTCCGGAGGGGGGGGGAGAAGGGGCGCAAAACAAACTGCCATACCCTCCTGGAACGCCTGGACCGATTGATGCCGAACTTGGCATGCGTATGCCTTCCAGTCTGGCGACAAACACTGGGGGTGTCAGATCCCCCCCCAGGACCCCCGGGGGTGGGGGTCCGGGGGGACATCACATTAAAATGCTCAAAAACAGCAGAAATTGGTGTCGAATCCGTAGTTTCTGGGGTCGCCGAGACAAAAGGCGATGCTCCCGACGCCAGTGGAGTCCGGGGTCGCCCCCCCTCACCAGTGGGGGGGCGAGAAGGGGTGTGAAACAAAACGTCCACCATGCCCTGCTGGAACGCCTGGACCGATTACCACCAAACCCGGCATGCGCACGCCTTGCGGCCTGGCCAGAAACACTGCGGGGGTCGGGGGCCCCTAGCGCCCCCGGGGGTGGGGGGTGCACAGGGGGCCCTACGTGAAAATGGTCAAAAATGGCCAAAAGTGGCATGGAATCCGTTGTTTCTGGGGTCACCGAGACGAGTGGCGACACTCCCGATGCCACTGGAGTCCGGGTTTGGGCCCCCCTTGGCGTGGGGGGCCAGAAGGGGTGTGAAACAAAATGTCCGACATGCCCCGCTGGAACGCCTGGACCGAGTGCCACCAAACTTGACATGCGGATCCCTGGTGGCCTGGTGACAAACACTACAGGGGTCAGGGCCCCCTACAGCCCCTGGGGGTGGGGGTACACAGGGGGCCCCACGTGCCAATGGTGAAAAACGGCCAAAATCGGTTTCAGATCCATGGTTTCTGGAGCCACCAAGATGAGCGGTGACGCTCCCGACGCCACTGGAATCCAGGTTTAAACCCTCCTCGGCGTGGGGGGCGAGAAGGGGTTCAAAACAAAACGTCCGCCATGCCCCGCTGGAACGCCTGGACCAATTGCCACCAAACCCGGCATTCGGATGCCTAGCGGCCTGGGGACAAACACTGCAGGGGTCAGGGACCCCTACCGCCCTGAGGGTGGGGCTACGCAGGGGGTCCCACATGAAAATGGTCGAAAACGGCCAAAATTGGTGTTGGATCAATAGTTTCTGGGGCCGCCGAGAAGAGCGGTGACCCTCCCGACGCCATTGGAGTCCAGGTTCGGCCCCCCCTCGACGTGGGGGAGAGAAGGGGTGCGAAACAAATCGTCCACCATGCCCCGCTGGAACGCCTGGAGCAATTCACACCAGTATGCTTTACCGTCTGGGGACAAACACTGCAGGGGTCAGACCCCCCCTACTGCCCCCAGGGGTGGGGGTGCACAGGGGGCCCCATGTGAAAATGGTCGAAAACGGCCGAAATCGGTGTCAAATCCATAGAGTCCAGGGTCGCCAAGACGAATGGCGACGCTCCCGATGCCGTTTGAGTCCACGTTTGGACTTGGGATAATTTGTTGCCCAGGCAACGCCGGGTAAAAAAAGCTAGCTAATACATAAAGACAGCAAAGAGAAAGGGGGGGGGAAGTCTCCCTTATTTAAGTATCACCTTTTTCTCATTGACGATATCTTCCCTAATTCAATCTCCATATTCTAGGTGTCTTTTCACTCAAAAATTCTTCTCCTCATCTTCTTCTTTCTCTTCTTCTTGTGGAAAAAGAATCTTTCACAGTTTATTCTGCCATTTTCCCCCATTTCAGTCCTCTACATTATTACAATATCTCTTCCTCCTTAAATATTCCTGTGAAAGATTCTGCATCTCAATCTTGAATGTTGCTAAGTCCAATTGATGCTTCATGAGATTTATCTCCAACACTCTGTGAGATTGTTCCAAATGGTTTATCTTCTGCTCTCTCTATATCTCCTGTGTAAGCTTTATATGTTCCTCCATTAAGACTACTTCCCTTCCTGGAGCTAGCCGGCCTGCAGTTTGCCTACTAGTAGGCTCTATTTTTATCTCCAAGGGGCTCTGTATTCTAGTCACAGAGCCTGACTGATCCAGTTCCAACTTCAGATGGTTTATCTCTATTCGGTCCGTTGTCTTATCTGCCTTTTTAGTTTCATTCATAGATTTATCATGATACCTAACTTCTTCTGATAGACTCTCCAAATCTTGTAAAACTTTCTGTCCGGTATTCTTAATAATTGCCACTTTTTGCCACACCTGTTGGACTTCTGAGCAGGTGCAGCTTTTTAAACCCTGCCATGATGAGCTGCACCTACCCAAATTCCCTCTTCTTTACAATGGTTAAAGGTATAGGCACTCTGTCCCAGTTTGGATCTGGTAACCCTACCTACAACAATCTTGCAAGGTATTATTATACTCATATTGTGGCCAGGGAACCAAGGCTGAGAGAAATCAGTTTGCCTAAAGCCACCTACTGAGAATTCTTGGCAAGGGTGAGATTTGAACCGGGAAAAGTCCTGATTTGTGGCAGAACCCTTTAGTCACTAAGCTACACCAGCCAGATGGTAGTGATCATGGTTCAATCATAGCTAAGCATTACATATGATTGTGAACTTAATCAATGGGATTTAAATGTTGTATTCCAGCAAACTCAGAGATCTACTTGGATATTACAGTTATTCGTATACATTTTTTTTTTAAAAAAAAGATACAATACCTCCCTGACTTTGTTTAAATTTTTTTGAGGGGGGAAAAAATGAAGGCACTTATTAATTTTAGTGCCATACTAATTTTACAATTTAAGTCTAAGCAGTGCTCATAAGGCAACCCATCCAGGCAATGACCACACCAGGATCTGGTGACCATATCAGGTGCTCTCAGACTATGCTTGCTTGAGTATTGCATCCATTATGTTACTAACCAATTTTATGAACACAATGATTTCTTGGAAATGAAACATTTTTTGTTTGACATGGCCAAAGCACACCCCAGAGCATGCTAACTAGCCCTCGGCAGGGGCCCAGAAAATGTGGCTAATACTGTTAGTAATAGGATGTCATGTAATGCAGCAGTTAAAAGACTGAGCAGTGAATTGGGATTAGCTCAGATTGAATCTCACTCCTGCCATGAACTGGTGGCTTTTGGCAAACCGGGCCCCCTCAGCCTCAGCTCCCCAGCTACAAAATGGAACCACTCTTTAATCTGTAGGGTTGTTGTAAGGACTATATTGAGGTAATACTTGTAAAGCACTCTCAGAAAGCAGTATACAAATGCTAAGTATCATTATAAGAAGAAGAATGATGCCACCCTGGACAGTGATAGAGTCAAAGAATAATCGCAAGCATTAATTGCTCAATAATGTTTCAACAGGCTGACAATTCTAGGCAATACAAGGGTTTCTAGCAGGTTCAGCAAGGCTGGTTGAATAGCTATTGGACTGTTCTTTGAACTGGCAAAATTCCTGCTTTCCACCAACCAATTCTGATGCAATGGTGAATTAAATCACGTTTTTCAATATGACTATTCCCAGGAAGCATTTATATAATTATCACACACAACCCTTGGGCTGTGCAAAAATTAGTACATTCAGTTTCAAGTCTCTCCCACCCCAATCTTGCATTCTTGCCTTCACAACAAAACACCAAAGCAGAAGTATAGCTGGGGGTGGTGGTGCAGTAAGTACAGCAAGTGCCGCAATGTGCCACGTAAGCAGCCCCTCCCCCTTTCCACTGGAGCCATTTGGGGCAGCTCTGTGTTGCTGTCATTGCCCCAAATGGCTCCAACATGGCATGTTGTAGCGCCTGCTGTGCTTACCATACCACCCCCTCTCTGGCTACACTTCTGCACCAAAGCAAGAGGGGCTTCTGTGCTCTTGCTCTTTTCACATCCGAGAAGCCAAGCCACTCCAGGTGGGCACTTTCCTCACCATGCTCATGAAGCCAGGGTTGTTGAGCAAGCCGGCTAAATCAAACCCTCCGGTGCCTCCTGTCTGCAAGGAAAAACAAGCAGAGGCAGATTTAGGCAGAGCAACATGCTTTGTTTGGGTGCATTGAGGACCGATTGTGGTGTATCTTTTCCACTGTCTCTCAAGAACCCACCGGACTCGGCGCCTCTTTCATTTTCTGCTCTGTTACTTTCAGGTTGGACTTGTAGGTTTCATTGTCTGGATCGAGCTCCAGGGCTTTTCTGTAGTAGACAACAGCATCCGAAAGCTTGTTTAGGCTGGAGAGTGCTAAGCTGCAGAAAAGAAGTGAGAAAATGAGGGCAACTGGACAGTTCATTAGCTTGTGCCACTCTGATGTAGTCATGGAAAAGACAGTAGTTTCCTAAACCAGGCGGCCAAAAAATGAAAACATTTGAAATGTTCCATTTTCTGTTGGGGGTGGCAACGTCTGGGAAAGGAGAATAAGGGCTCCTTGTGTTTCAAGCAAACAACAGAAACAGGGTACAGAAACCCAGAAATAAAACTCCATCCAAATTCTCCATCACCTGTGTAGCTTTCAAAACCCAGAATTCCAGGCCTGTCTGCTTTGCTCTTTAATAGGAGGAAAAGAACAGCGCTGGATCCTCACCATTTGAACAGGTTGGAGAATCCTTGGCAACTGCATGCATGAGTGAAGGGGACGAATTTCTCCCAAACATGTACACATTTTCCCATTGTCTGGATGTGAGAGTTGGAGTCATATTTGGAGTGTTAAGGTATACTTTTTTTGAATAAGCTCTGATAATAGAATTTTAGGTTTTCTTTGTAAAACCACCAGGACTAGAACCTTGCTGTTCCTTAGTGTTGTAGCAGAAATACGCATTCTTTGGCTTTTCTGCCTTAGAGGCTGCATTCTTTAGTTTGCAGCATAAAGAGAATCTGGGCATCCCACCCGAATGGGAAGGAAGCTAGGTGCCCCCACCAACAGATACACATTTGGATGGGGTCCTTTTGCCTCCCAAAGGTGGGAAAATTTGGGTTCCTGGCACAAGGGGAGGTGTTAGGAGCAGCCATTCAAACTTTGGTAGCTGACAGAATAGAAAGGCAAGAAAAAAAAATGAAAGGCCTTACCCCATCCTTCCATAGGCCTTGCTGTACTTGGGATCAATGTTGATGGCCCTTTCACAGTCCCTAACAGCTCCAGCATAGTTCCCAAGTTTGCTGTAAGCAGCAGCCCTGTAGGGAAGTGAGAGAGAGGGAGAGATATTTGCGAAAGGATATCCCGGAACATAGGTCAGCAGGAAGAGAGGATGGGACTCTTGCCGAACTACGTCAGAACTGAGATAATTTTTGCATTGCGCTCTGAGAGATTATTTAAATAATGCCCAGTTTACACATTTTTCCCCCTCAGTATCTGTAAGTATACACACCTGTCAACTGAGAGTATCTGATGAAAAGGGACCTGATTCATGAAGACTTCTGTGTTAATAAATCAATTTACCTTTAAGGTGCCACATGATTTTGTTGTCTTTAGTTAAGAAGTTGTGCAATTCAATCCACCCAATACCAAATTGCACCCCCCACCCACAAAATACACTTTGGGAGTGGGTCTCAATGGATGGTGACAGCACCTTCAACACTTGGTGGGGTTGGTGGGAAGTCAAAACAGCCTCCCAAACAAATCAGTGCAGACTAAAGCTGAGCTTGCAGGCTTCCTTCACTTTGGCTATAGAGAACATGGACACTGAGTGTGAACAAAACATGTCTATTGGCAGGCCTGTCCTTTGCATAGGGCAACTGGGGAGGCTGCCCTTGACCCCACTTTTAATGGGGGCTATGGGGCGGCTGCACCTTTCCCCCTTTTCTCCCTTTGTTCATTCCCTTCTAGGATAATGCATTCATCTGTGTTGATGAAAAGTGCCTGCCATCGATTCTGCTTTAACTGTAGGAACATATAGGACAGGTTCACTGCAGCAGCCAAATTGGATATACAGGCAACCCCACTGTATCCACGGATCCAGTTACCCACAGTTCTCTGCACGCCCTTTCCATTTTCATCATCAGGAATCTGGCTTGTTTCTCGCTTTTACAGACACTACAGGAGGAATGTGACTTTGATTGCTAGAGGGCAGCGACTTCCTGCTTCCTGTTAACATTCTGACAGTGTCCCCATAGTCTTCAGGCTGCCTGCCTGCTTGTCACATTCCTGTTCTACCATCTGTAAAAGCAAGAAACATGCCTCCTTGCTAATGAAGAAAATGGGAGGTAATGGGGGCAAGGGTGCAGAATACTGTACAAAAAATATAGCGTTCCTTCACATCCATAGTTTCCATATCTGTGGGGAGGTGCTGGAATGGTTCCCCTCCCATGGATCTCCCATGGGATTTGTCCTGGGTCTTGCACCCTTCTAGAGATGGTCCTGTGCTTTATCTAAGTCCAGTTCCCCACCCCACTGCTTTCACTCCAAGGACAGAGAGCGGCAAAACAGGATCAGCCTATCTTAGTTGCAGAAGCAATCATTCCTTCCATCTTCAGGTTCTTTTTGTTATTCCCATTTATCAAAACCATCAGCAGGAACAGCAGTAGTTGTAGTTAAATAGCTTTGTTACTAGAGGGGGAGCTGGCTGAAACTGAGATTCCCTCCCAAAAACCCTGGCTAAACTATAAAACTTCAGTGAGAAAGATAGTCCAGATTAATCAATTCCAGAATTAAAAAAAAATAAAAGGCAAAAATTGAGGAAGGGTACACCTGTGCTTTTGCAGGTTTTAAACTGGTGCAACTCTCATGGAAATTTTTCATGACAGTGCTTAATATCGTTGGAATTTCAGAGCTCCCTTAAAAATTAGTCTCCAGATTAGCGGGGGGGGGGGGGGAGAAGAGGAGTGGACCCAGCAGTTAAACTGGTAATACAGGCAGGACCTTAAAACATTGCTTGAAAAGGATCAGATTCTCATGAGCTTGCTTGCTGGAGCCCTCCTACCAACTGGTATCCAGGGGTAGGCAGCTTCTGAACCTGCTGTCCATTTCACTACCACTGCCTCTCCTGCTCCCTGAATTTTGTTTAATCAAGACAAACAATGTTGTCTTTTAAAGCCACCTAAGCCAGTGGTCATCACCACATCTGTAGCAGGACATTCTGTAATTCATTATGAATCATCTTTGATTTCCTCTGAGATCCAAGAAACAGCCCCTTGAATTCTTCATTTTCTGTGACAAACAAGAAGGGAAAGCCCCAAAAGGCAAACAAACATCTGATAAGAGAGGGAGAGAGAAACAATTACTCATCACCTGTTGCAATAATACACAGCATTGGAAGGGTTCAGTTCAATGGCTTTTCCATAGTATGAGATGGCACTTTCAAAGTTCTCTGCCTTCATCTGCTCGTTTCCTAGTGAGAAAGAATGAGGAATGCTTCTGTCAAATCTTGTTTAGGCTAAAAACTAGTTGGGATGCTTTTCGAGCATTCTGCCTCCAATGCCTGGCACTAGATTGCTGGGGGTCCTGGGGCAAAGTCCTCCAATGTGGCACCTCCCAGAGCAGGTCTTGCTTGTCCCTTTGACACACAGGGCACTATCACTCTTGAAGGTACTGAGGGGTTGGTCCAGGTCCAGCCAGGCAGCTCATCTGATGGACATGGGCCTTTGCTTAGTGTCTGACCTCGCTGGTCCCTAGAGCTTTATAAGAGTTAAAATCAGCATGACCAAATGCTGTTGCTTTTCTCACTCTTGCTTGAATACACTTCAACTGCCCAAAACCCATCTTCCACATAATAAGAATACAAAATCAATACATTCTGTAAATAGCCATTAAAGGCAAAAGAGTGGTATTCTCATCTCATGTGGTCCATCTCCGAAAGAAAACAGCCATAGTAATGACCCACCCTCCAGTTCAGAGGTTCTTGAGTTCATTGTGATACTGGGGCATCACAATGCGCCAGCCTGAGAAGCTCTGCCTCTGTCCCTTTAAGGGGGGAGGAAAGGCAGCAGCACAATCCGCAGGATCATGCTGCTGCCAGGGACAGGAGGGGGTATTTTCTACTGACCTGAGCAAGCCCCCCCCCCCAACCTCCTGCGAGGTGACACCTTGGGGAGACACCTCTGCAGGGCTCCCCAAGCCTCAAAAAAGTTTTAAAAAGCAATTGGAACCCGCTTCCTGGTTTGTGATTGCTTGAGGTGCTTGGTTCCAATTGCTTGAGGTGTCTGCAGGGCTGCCCACAGCTCTAGGAGGCCAGGGCTTGCTCAGGTAGAGTGGAAAATACCCCCTCCTGTCCCTGGCAGCAGCACGAGTCTGGGGATTGTGCTGCTGCCTTTGCACCCCCCCCCCCACATACTTACTTCGTTTCATAAACTCCCAAGGAGTTTGAGAATCAAAATTCTGAAGAACCCATATGCAGAGGTGAGACAAAACATTTTTTTTTGCAGAGTCTTGCGTTTTCCAAAGTCAGAATTACAGAAAGCGGTGTTGTGTTTTTATTCAAAATTTAAATTATAATTATAGCTTTAAAAGTGTACCAGACAGGTGAGTACCACAGGTATAGGTAGTATTGTGCATCTACTGAGATGCAGGCACAGGGGGCAGTCTAAAATGTGAAAAATGAAACACACACACACATACACACACCATATTGGTATACCACCAATATGATCATGATTACACCTGATAAAATACTTTAAAATTGATTAAAATGTTAATTTGGAATAAACACACATGACATCGCTTTCACCAATTTTTATTTTTGCACCCCCATTAAATAAAAACCAAATAAGTTTTTTTCACAGATTTTAGGTTTTGTTTTAGAAAAAAATATGAAGTACAGAAAGAGGTGTTATATGCTTTTATTTCGGTATCACTGTTTTCTGCCACCTCTACACATAGTGTCTAGTGAAAGCGCCTAATTCATACCTTCCATTCTGTTATAATGGTTTAAAGAGTTGCCTTCAATGTAAATATATACAGGATGGTCAACAAAAGATTATTGTTAAAAATGTATGTATTGGTACAGGGGAGCAGTCCCATATAGCAGATACACAACAATCAACCCTGTCCACCCAGCAGAGCACGTCTCCCAATGGCAATTTGTTGGTGTCTCCCTTCTGTCTGTCGATTGTGGGCCTCTTTAGGACAGGGAACTGCTTTCCTGGCATTGCTGATCTTAACTATTTATGTATGCTTTTTTATCTGTATGAGTTTTCTATGTTTTGTAAACTGCTTTGAGTGTCCTATTGGGGAGAAAGGTAGGTATAAAATGCCTAAATAAATAAACCATAAATAAATAATTTATTTTGCTGTGCAACTGACTATGAAAACTTTTCAGTGTTGACAAGTGGAGTATAGATATTAATACATACTATAGTAGACCCTCAGAATCTATTCCCAGACACCCCATGGATTCCAATGTCTGAAAGTACCTGCACTGAGTCAAATCCATAGGTGCCAAACCCCTGGATAAGGAGGGGCACCTATATAACCTAAGAGAAAGCGGTATCAAAACATTATTCAGTACTCTACAGTTTCAAAGCCTGGGAATGTAAAAATGGTTTCTCTTGGTTTCAATGCCTGGCACTGAAAAGGTATTGGAGTCAGCACCACAGACGGGAGCTGTGCCTACCCCCAAGGCAGCCCTCTATATTCTCACAGAGTTGGTCAACACAGAGCAGAAATCAACATAGCTCAGCACCACCTCAGATGTGCAACTGAATGCTTCCCTATTGGAAGGAAAACTAAAACCACAACTTCCCATTGTACTGAAACCTAGCGTTTTAAGACAAAAAAGGATTTGTCAAGTCTTCTACCCAACAGAAAACTAGTCTGTTGGGTAGAAGGCTTGACAAATCCTTCCCCCCCCCATCTGTCGTTTTCTATCTGCAGGGATCTTTCCATCACAGGGAAACCCTCTAAGATGCCTTGTGGCCTGAAGCAGTCCAGCCTAGCAGGACCAGGCAATTCTGTTGGTGGTGAAGCTAATCTCTGGGCCTCCTCATGGATGCATAGCAGCAAAGCACAAACCGTGGGGCAGGCCACCTTGTCCCACTGCACTATCTACCACCCTGAAATCTGCTGCTGGTACCCTTGAGCTCATGCTCCCTGGAGGTGGACATTTTGGTCCGAGGGGAAAAGGCAGTCCCAGAAACTTCTCCAAAGGCCAGGTGGGAGATTTCTTTTTCTTCAGCTTACCTTCAGCTTTCAGTTTTTCAGCTTCAGCTGCATCTTCTTCAGAGGGGGTGACTGGCTCAGAATTTGTCGTGTTCTGCTCTGGCTCCGGCTCCTGACATAAACCAGCATGACACAGATAGAGAAAACACAAAAGCCAAATCAGAGGTCTATAGATTCTGCAAGTTGACAATCACAAGTCTGGTAAAAAGAAAAACCTTCTCAGAATTCTCCAGCAGCAAGAACATTTGCTGAGCCAGGCTGAAGACAGCCAGGGGTCTGGGCCCTGAAGAGTGCCTGCTGCTCCCAGTGGAAATGGACATCCAGGTCCCTTTGCTCTCCTGCATGCAGCGCAGAACCTCGCCACAACCAGATTTCTTCTGGAGACAATTTTCCATTTTCTACACAGGGCTTCAGAAAGTAGCCCAGTAATATTACAAATACAGGTTGAGCACTAATTATCTGTGTAACCCTAACCCTGATAAGGCATTTTGAGGCCAGGGGAAGCCTAAATTTTGCATTCTTTGACTGAATTGGCCATCCTGAGGCCTGCTGAGGTGGCACACAGATGCACGCGGCCTTGGCAGGTATCAGAAAGCCCTCCAGACCTGACCGGAGCAGTCACCTGTCAGATTTGGAGGGTGGGGGGCAAAATCTGTGGGTTTAGTTACCCACAGATTTTTTTATCCACGAGGGTTCCAGGAATGGGACCCTCACAGATAAAAAGGCCCCACCAGTAGTTGCAACAGCTGTCAACTGGGCGGATGAAAAGTTTTAATTATTTTCCCAGGTGACAATCCCCAGCAAGAACCATTCTAGATTAGATACATGCAGGTGCAAGCACTGCAACATGTGCAACACTGCACTCTGTGGTTTGATGGCTCATGAAAGTCATGCTCACACATTACCTTGGCAAGATGCGCGCGCTCTCTCTCTCTCTTTCATAAACACACATGAAAAAGAAAGCACAGACAAGAAGCCTCTGGCTCACATCTCCACCTGTGTTGTTCCTCCATTTCCGTCACTACTTATGCACCTGCTCTAACAGCTTCCACTCCAATCCACTAGTCAGTGTGGAAAAACTGTTGCCCTTCCTGTTCTCAGGAGGTCCCCAGTGTTCTGCCAACACAGCCTGCATTTCTGTAAGCTCTGCTCTTGCACGCCCTCCCCACACTCTTGCAGATATACCTACTTGTGCTGCAGCGGCTTCAAAGATTTCTGAAAGGGTTCGGGACAAGGCCAGCCCTCTGTCATCCATGGAAACCCCGAAGGCCGTCTCTAGGCACTGAATGGCGACTGAGAAAGAAGGAGGGCAGTTAGCACTTTTTCCTTGTGTGTCCAATGAGGCAAACCCCCCACAGGCTTTCTAGGGCCTGTAAAGAGCAAAAAAAGCCAGGCCCTGGCTTGACTCCATTTTGTTAAAACATAACTCCAGGAGTGTAATAGCCTATCTCCTTTGTTTTTGCAAAAGGTGTGCGGTCATAGCTGAGGTCAGGAATGCAAGCTATTCAGGATGGTTATCTTTAGCTAGTGTTGCAATCAGGAGATGGCTGACCTATATCCTGATAGGCTAAGTGATTGAGCCAGAGGGGTATAACAGCCCACCCCACCATCAAGACCTTGAGAGCTTCAAGACTCCTCCGGACCATCTTCAGACCTTCAAAGACCTAGTCAGTGGTAGGAGCCTAGTTTTTGTTTATTTTAAAATGTATCTCTGTTAGTTCTGGCTAATATAGGACATTGGAAAATGTTTGAGAAAAGATGCCAGAAAACTCAGCTCCTGAGAACACATCCTTTCCATTTTTGACATGTATACTCCTTTCCATTTTTGACATGTACTTGCTAAACAGCTTTAAAAACATAAGCACTGTTATCTGCTGAACAAAAAATAGAAAAAAAATCATAACATAAAAATTTATTTCTCTTTTTCTAAGTAAGCCATATTAATTTTACATACTATATAAATCTTGCAAAAGTTTTTCCAATAGACTATTAGGAAGAATGTTCAATAATGTGCACTCCATATGATTGTATAAAGAAATTTAAAGTTATACTTGGACATTATTTTTGTTGGCAAACTTGCAAACATTCTAATATAGGACAATTCAACAGCAAGAAGCTCTTTATATGGTTTAATTTTTAAAGGCACAAAAATTAACATACTAATTTTAGTACACCCAAAGCGCTGTGAATTTTAATTTCTCTAGAAAGCAGGCAGATTGCATAATAAGTATAATGCATTCTTACGCTTTGTCAGTTTTGACTGAACTGTGTTCATTTAGTATACTACTAATTTTATAAAGCAATGTATTTTTAGAATTAGAAAATTTTCAGTGGAAAAATGCAGCAGAACGCTTCCTGCCCTACATCACCAGGTGGGTGCATGTTGAGATACAGAGGACTGGCTCCCTTACCTAAGAGACTATCTTTCTCTGCATCCTCACTCCTACCTCTCCATGCAATCAGTACAGGTTGGACCTTGGTTTCTATGAGGGTTCCTATCCCCCTGCAGATACCTGGATCCACAGATTCTGCAGTACACATTAAAGCAAAATGCCCCAAAAGCACCAAAATCTGGACTTTTCAAACCACTTTTCAAAATCAAATTCAAAATCAAATTCAGCAGCTGCTTTTTACAACTGAAAAACTCACTTCCTGGTCACCCGGAGGTTCCTTGTTTCTCCCAGCCTCACCCCAGAATGCATCGTGATGGAAAAAGCAGACATACATGTTCTAAAGAAAGAAAACCTAGACCAAATCAGGTGAAAGAACTGGGTGCAGGAGGACTACTTGACTGTGAGGAGGAACCAACTTGCCTCCTTCTCAACTCCTTCTCAACCCTTGATGTGTTTGTTCAAACATCAATCCTTTTCAAGCAGCTTCTCATAATGATACTGCCCACAAATCCCCCAAGGATGGACAGTTTTCTTCATTGATATTGCTTTTTCAACATTCCTAGTTCACTGCTCAGAGTGAATCAGAGAGATCCAAAGAGATCAGGGGCACATGGAAGAGTATGCACATCTTCTCAGAAGTAAGTCCCACAGTATTCAATGGGGCTTACACGCAGGAAAGTGCATATAGGACAGCAACCTAATGCATTTACTGAAGCATGAGCATCTCTTTCCTGGAACATTCTGTACCAGCTTTTCATATCACTGCAAATGGAAACTTTTAAGAAAGGAAAAGTTGAAAGGCATGAAACTATAAAACTGAAAATTATGAGCAAACCTGACTCTGTGGTCTTAACAAATCCTGACATTTCTGGCTCAGTATAGAAAGCAAGGGCATTTCATTAGCTATTTATATAGATCGTGATCTTGCTATACCTATTGATCACTAGCAGCTGCTTGTCAGAAGTGGGTCACACCTACACGGCAGCTGACTGGATTCTGTATTTATTTGCTTGAGTCTTCTTTCATTTGTGCTCTGCATAGCACTGGGTCATGTCTATTCTTTTCATTTCCACTGCTCGGATTTTTGTCCTTGGTTTGTGAATAACTCAACTTTTCCCCTTTCTTCTCCCTGTTCTCAGTGTATATATACTGACTGGGCCATCCACTCTATGCAAATGGCAATGTGAGCTCTAATCAACAAAAATGTCACCCACAAGAAGGCTGGAAGCCACTACTGCAAAACTCTTGGGGGGCATTACTTCTTTATTTAAAAAAATTATGTACATCCTGCCCTCCTGATTAAAAACTCCAAGAGCCAGCTTTTAGAAATTTACAGCTCATGGCAATTAACAGTACTCTTCAATTAACAGTATAAACCAGTACTCTTCAAATGGTGGGTCACAACCCACCATAGAGCACAAAAGAGGGGCCATTTCCTCTTTAAGGGAGTGGCCCCAAGAAGCATTGCCCAGCAGCGCCGCAGCAATTACTTCCTGTTTGACATGAAACAGGAAGTGAGCTCTGATTTCACAACAGATCTATTTTCAGCATCAGGGAGGCTGGACCCTGTCAGAACCCCCCCTCCATGGAGGGCACATGCCCCTCAATGCCCACAGCGCCACAAATCGCTGTGGGGCTACTGGGTCCTCCCCACCGACCCCCACCCTGGCAAGCACTTACTGCAGCTTCAAAGTTCAAGTAGGACTTTGAAGATGGCTGGTGTAAACCAAAATCAGACAATTTAAAAAATGCAATGAAGAAACCAAACATCAAGTCACCCATCATAGATGAAAACCTGTTGAAATAAAATGTTAATGGTCTTCAAAAGGCCAAAAGAACAGAACAAAATAAGCACCTTAAGGAGTTCCAAAATCTTGACATGTTTGCAGGGAAGGCTCTTTCTTGGGTCCCAGCCAAATGGATGTTCTTGGGTCCCAGCCAAATGGTGGGGCACACAGGAGGATCTCCCCTCCCAATATTAGGTGGGCAGGCTGAAATAGGTCCTTGAAGTATCCTGATCCCAGTCTAGGTTTACTTTCATTAGACAAATCCTGAAGATTTGCAGAACCATCCCAGATTATTTCCAGTGCAGCACATACACAAGTGTTCATTCGCTCTCTCTATCTTGCTGCCTACCTTCCAAGCTCTCTTGCGCATCTGGGGAGAGCCCTCCATTCTGTAACTGGTCCTGGAGAAACTGTATGATAGAGTAAGCAAGACGCTTCTTGTCCGCCATTCTGGACGATTCCTTCGTGCAACCTCCCTTGATTAAAATGTCAGAAAAAGACACAGAAAGGAACAAAACACAATATAATACCAATGCTATTAATAATTATGTTGAGAAAGGCACTTGAAAAGACATTGGGTCAGTGTCTTCTCTGTAATAGTCCACAGGCTCTAGAATTCCCTCTCGCATGGCATTCAAAATACAGTACCTACTCAGAGTTTAAGAGCGTTTTAAAGACTCACTTGCTCTATCAGGCTTTGCTGCTGTCTCCTCCAGCTATTCCAATATTGGAACTGTTTCTTGCAGTAAATTTTACTGATTTTAAATTATGTTTAAATAAGAAGAGCCCTGCTGGATGAGGCCAGGGCCCCATCTAGTCCAGCTTCCTAGATCTTAATAGTGACTCACCACATGCCTCTGGGAGCACATAGACAAGGTACCTGTATCCTGTCACCACTCCCTTGCATCTGGCATTCAGAGATAGGCTCCCTCTAAAACCCAGACGTTGCATACAGTCATCATTACTGGTAACACATGTTTCATTGTATTTTACCATAAACTCTCTTGGGGCCTGCAGGTGAAAGGCAGGGTATATATCAATGGCTCTGCCTAAGCTTCCCAGTCATTCCAAAAGTTAAAGTTTCTCCCTACTATCCACACCAGCATTTAAGCCTTGTTACCGTCTCACTCTGAGAGAGGCAGGTGTTCATTTTTAAAAGAAGAGTGATGAAACTCACATCTGCCTAGACAATTTTCATTTTCTATAGGAAGTTCTCAGTTTCTTGTAGTAAATTTTAAGCAGTAAATGGAAGCACGCCCAGCTCAGCATCAGCTCGGATGTTGTCTCACAAAGCCTCCAGACCATGCCCTTAGTGGGGATCGGACCCTCTGACCTAGAGGTGTGCAGAGCCACATGTGGCTGCTCAGAAATGCATGAGGTAGAGAGAAAAAAATAACACGAGGTTTTTCTACCTCTCTTTGAACACTTCAGTCCTATAGCTGGAAGAGACCTACAAGATAGTCAATCATATTTATATATTGCTTTTCAATAAAAAGTTCACAAAGCGGTTTATGGGCAAAAAATAATTATAAAGTTAAATGGCGTTAAATTATAAAGTTATACCATGGAATCCAAATCCTGCCAATTTAGGTTCTTCATAGCTACAGCATCCCAAATGGATGGCTACCAAGCCTTTGCCGAAAGATCTACAATTGAGAGTCTACCACTTTCCAAGGGAGACTTTTCCACTGCTGAACAGTTTTTACCATCAGGAAATTTTTCCTAAGGTTTAATCAATATCTCCCTTGTAATTTAAACCTATTTGTTCTGGTCCTATCCCCCAGAGCAACCAAGAATAAATCTCCTCCCTCTTCCATATGACAGCCCCTCAGATATTTATAGATAGCCATCATGTCACCTCTTAACCATTTCTTCAAACTAAACCTGCCTAGTGCCTTCAAGTTATTATAGAACTTTGTCTCCACCCTCCTCACCATCCTAGTTGCCCTCCTCTCTAGTTTGTCAATGTCCTTCTGAGACGCTCAGACACCATTCCAGATGTGGTCTGACTAAACCAGGACAAAGTGGAACCATTACTTCTTGCAGTCTGTATACTATGCTTGTTGATGCAACCCTGACTCAGGGTGCAATCCTAACCAACTTTCCAGTACTGACATAGCCGTGCCAATGGGGCGTGTGCTGCATCCTGCAGTGGAATAGTAGTCACAGACGCCTCCTCAAGGTAAGGGAATGTTTGTTGAGCTGCATTGCTCAACAACAGAGTCAATAGAGGGATGTTCTTTTCCCTCTCTCACAACACCAGAACCAAGGGACATCCACTCAAACTGAGTGTTGGGAGAGTTAAAACTGATAAAAGGAAATACTTTTTTATCCAGTGGGTAATTAATCTGTGGAACTCTTTGCCACAGGAGGTGGTGATGGCGTCTGGCCTAGATGCCTTTAAGAAGGGATTGGACAGATTTCTAGAAGAAAAGTCCATCGTGGGCTATAGGCCGTGATGGGTTGTGTAACCTCCTTAAATTAGTAGTAGGCTACTTCAGAGTGCCGGGTGCAAGGGAGGGGCAACAGGTTGCAAGCATCTTATTGTCTCATGCCTCCCTGGGGGACCTGGTGGGCCACTGTGGGATACAGGAGGTTGGACTAGATGGGCCTTTGGCCAGCGGGGCTCTTCTTATGTTCTTATTGCCCTTACCCAGGTGCTGGAAAGTTGGTTAGGACTGCGCCCTCATATTCACCTTCTTTGCCATCATATCACACTGCTGGCCATCTACTAAAATGCCCAGGATCTTTTTCACACATGCTACTGCTCAGACAACTATCCCCAATCTTGTACATGTGCTTCTGATTTTTTGTACCCAAATGCAGACTTTACATTTATCTCTGTTGAAGATAATATTGGATGCATTTGCCAAGTTTTTCACCCTCTCAAGGCAATTCCTGTTCCTGTCCTCTAGGGCAGTAGTTCTCCAACTTTTCAGAGGCCTTTGAGGCTGCTGCCTGATTTTTAAATGCCAAGAGGTGTGGCTATAATGGTGACTGGGGCAACATTGCTCCCCCCAAGTGGTATCTTATTTAATCCTTGATGCACATACCCTAATCTGCCCTGTCAATTTTGCGAACCACCAAAAATTGGGTCACCGCCCACTGGCAGGCAGGTCCTGGACCCACAGTTTGAGAACTGCTGTCCTAGGATACTTGCTACCCTAGGGCAGTTTGGTGGATCTGCAAATCTGATAAGCATTCCCTCATCCAAGTCATTTGTAAGAACTAGAACACAGAGTCATCCAAGGAAATGGAATGACAATATGTTGGAGACAGATAAAAGAAATACTTATTCACAGAAAATGCAAGATTATTTTATGGAACTCACTACTGCCGGCAGTGGTGGTGGCTGCCATACCAGTCTAGGAAGGAATTACACTTTATATGTGTACCATACGGACCAGGATTAAGATCCTTTTGCTGAAGGCCTTGCCTGACCATCTGTGTCTTAAGAGGTGAAACTTTTTGCTTAATGCCACGTCTCACAAACATGCAAGAATGGGAGTTAATTGCCATACATACACATGCACAATTCCATGTAATTCTCAGCACGATTATTTCCTGGTAATGTGCACACTGTTCCCAGTTGGTGGTACAGAAAGATTTACTTCTGAGACATTATGCTCGCTTGGTCATCACATGTCCTCACCAGAATCTTGGGATGGTCATCCAAGCTAGCCCCCTGGCTTAAGACAGCATCCCTCACCCACTGGCATATTAGGCCATGAATTCTCAAACTTGGCCCACTGCACCCCACTTGTTTTGTGGTGAAGGGCGCCATGACCCACTTTCTTCTCCAGCACCAGGCCTCTGGAAACAAACAGAAGTCACTTTCACAAACACAGAACTTTCTGGCTCCTACTAGAGGCCTTCTGAGGTCTGGTGCCGCCTCCAATTGTGTCTGGAGGGCTCCAATTTGAAGCTAACCAGACACAAGAGCTGGTGGGAGGGCTTAACACATGACCCATTGGACATTGGGTTGAGACCCACCAAGTGGGTCATGACCCACAGTTTGAGAAACCCTGATCTAGGCCAAAACCAGATACGACGTCCAAGAGGATCTCCAGTCACAGCTGTGGTCTCGAAGATCAAGGTGACCTACAGAAGAAACATTTGTTCCATGTTGCAGCCACAGCTGTTAGGATTAAAATACACACTGAAACACAACATTACCATTTCATATTGGCTGACAAAGGGCTAACCATAAACACAAAAATCCCTGTGCCTAGAGAACAGCCATTAATAAGTTGAAGGTTTCTAGGCTAATATTCTCCCAGACATGTTGGGTTTCCATATTCAGGCTTTTTGTTCTGCATAAGGGATCATTTAGGCAGCAACCCTATATAAAAGTGGTTCCAAAACTGTGGGTCCATGGATCACAACTCAATTTTTGGTGGTTTGTGAAATTGACAGGGTAGATTAGGCTATGCATATCAAGGATTAAACAACCTGCTACTTCAGAAGAGCTCTGCTGCCCAACCACCATTATAGCCAAAAGAGACTTGAGCGGCTGGCAAAATGAACCTTTTTTTAAAAGTGGGTCCTGATGCAAAAAAGTTTGGGAACTACTGCTACATATATTTTCTTGGGAGCAAACCCCATTGAATACAATTGAATTTATGTCTGAGTGGACATGAACAGGATTGTACTGTCAAACAAGCCTCCACCCACAATCCGAAGTAGTACAGCCCACACACACAGCAACCAGCTCACAGAGAGCTCACCCTTTGAAGATGCATTAAAATGCCAATCTTAAGCACATATGATTTGAGAATGTTCCACTAATATAAAGGGAGATCTAAGTAAGTAATACTTAAGCCTTGTAGGGTTAAAACAGAAGGGACAATAAAGAAAAACCTGGATATTTGTAATATGCCTATGGTGAAGGTAGGTGGACAATTATAAACAGAGAGCATCTGAAAAAACCTTCCTGTAACATCATGTTCAGGAGTAAACAATGATTCAGGCTTCATTCCCAATATAAAATTAAGGTTGCCATTCTAAACACACTTACTAGAATGTAAGTCTCACTGGATACAGAAAGACTTACATCTGAGTAAACATCTATAGAATTGCACTATAAATCAACAAAACTGTTTTCTGTTCATGTGTACTCTTTGCCACCTAAGGATCTCCTCTCCCTCTCTTCTCCCCCGGTTCTCTGGTTTGTGAACATCCTGGTGCACAGACCTGCCTATTGGTTTATAGTGGAAAACAACCCCCTCCACCACCACCCCAAAAACACACACATGCATATAGATGGTGTTTTATGAATAAATTAGAAATCCTACTCAGGCATCACACAGAGCAGATATCAAGCAGAAGCTAACTACAAATGGAACCAAAGTGCAAGGACGGTTCCCACAAAGGACTTCTTGGACTGGGATCCCAGGCAGGGAAGTTATGAGAGCTAAGATGGTATTGTTCAACAAAAAAGCTCTCAAGTCCCAAGTCCAGACCAAGGCCAGAGTTATTTTTCATTGGTATACAGCACCTAGCACAGGAAGGGACTTTATTAAGTCCCTATCATAACAATAAGGTCTAGAGAACAATTTAATGGCACCTTATAGCCTACTTTATATCTGAGGAGTCAAGGTTTTATTGAACAACAGCACCACAGATTTTAAGAAAGAGTAGGTAAAGGTAAACACTGATTGTAGATTTTTTGTGGTACCTGCACCAAAAAATGTGCAAGAGGATCTGTATAGAGCCTTCTAAATCTCACTGTGATCCATGCCCATGCAAAGCAAACCCCCATCAACACAGCCCATTCCCTCATAGCACCAGATAACAACCTGAAGGGGGCACGGATCCTCTCTCCATCATGCTACAGGATGCACAAGACACAAAGAAAAGCATTTGTGGGGCAGGCACAAACGTGACAGGTGCAGTCCTTGCTCCACATGGAGATGCAGACACAGAAACTATACCTGTTGAATTTCTACGTGTTAGGCAAACAATTCAGGGCCCCCCATTACTTCTTTACCAGAAAACACCATTCCCAATAAGCAAGCAGGGTTGGGAGGAGGGGCAACAACACCTATATTCGCTTTCTCCTCTCTTGCCTCTTGAGATAATTTAGGCACGAGAAAAGGAGAATTCTGGTAGGGGGAGAAAGCAAAGGGCCTGGGCGGGCCCGGTGAAAACTTAGCAGGCGCTGCCCCCGCCCCACATGGAAATACAACTGCGGAGGAAGCGCTGCGAGTGCTGAGTTTCTGCCTGCTGCACAGAAATCTCACTCCCCAAAGGGGGTCCTGTCAAGGGGAGCCCCCAAATTAACCAGCGCGTCATGGGAGTGAGAGAGCGCCTCCTTTTTGTCCTCCCTCCTTAATGACAGGCGTCCCCCTCCCACACTCTGCCCCACTCACCAGCCCTCAGTCACCCTCCACCAGACCAAAGCCAGCAACCTCCCCCAGCACGCATGCGTAGTAGGTTCTCCCTTGTCTGGTTCGCGGGGGCGTCCTTGAACTGCGCAGGCGCAACTTGAGCCGCCTCGCCATCCTCTATTACGGGACCGCGGCTGCGCCTGCGCACTGAGGGGAGGCGGGGGCAGGCGATTTCGTCTGCCGTAGGTGCTCTGTTCGCTTCATAAAGGTAGAATCATTGGAGTCCGCATGACGTCATTTTCTTGAAGCATCCGGATCAACTAATATGGCTGACGCAGATCATCGCCGCGAAGGAGGATTGCCGCGAATTCACGAATAAAAATCTCCCTGCACGCGTGTAAAAGTTAATTTCAACCTCTTTAAACATGCCTGCGTGTTCTGCATACGGGTGTGCGAATCGCTGTACGAAAAATGGGATTTAATTTCCACAGAAAGATTCATGTATTCACATTACATCGGTTCAATAAAACTACCATTAATTGAAACAGTGAGTGCATTATTTTTGAAGCTGTGTAATTCCTTGTTGTTCCTAGCAGCCTTATTCACCATTTTCTGACACCCACTGTTGATGGTCTAGAAGGTAAGAAAAAAATCCCCCCTCCTTTTTTCCCCCTTCCCGTTTACACTTTTTTTCCCCGCCTTCCAATTTCTACCGTAATATTTTTGAACTTCTGGACATTAACAGAATTTGTGTTTTTTTTTGGGGGGGGGTGAGTGTAGTAGTTTTCAAAAATACTCTTCGTAGTCTAGAAGTAAAAAAAATTACTCTCATATTGACAACTACTTGTGTCATGAAGAGATTTTAATGTAATTTTCCTACTGTAATACTTATGAAATTCTGAACATTAACAGACATTCTTTTTATGGGGCATGGCCGTTTTATTTTTGCTTGTGTAGATTTCAAAAAATAAGTCTGTCAAAACAGTGCAATCCAAGTTTAAATAGACAGCAAGTAGCATTTCGTCCGGTATGTTCAGTAATATAATTATGAGGAATTTAACCTTGTAAGTGCATATTAAATCATAATAAGGTTACCAATAATGTTTCTACACGATCAGACGTTTTTATTTTTGTACGTTTTTATTTCAGGAATAAAATATTCAGTCCTAAACAGTACGAGCAAAGCAATCTGAAATGCTTGGAATAAGGATTGTTTTGAGTCAACTAACATGGCTGGTAAGCCCGCCCCCTGGCTTCACCAGATCCTTGGGCTTCACTTAGCTCCTATTAATTCTACAGGCATGCGGACTCCAGTGATTCTACCTTCATGGTTCGCTTACTGCCCCCTCTAGTCGTCATCGCCGTGCGCCGAGACCGGTGCGGTGACGCAGTCGGCGTTCCATAGCCAAGTGCGTACGTAACTCACAGACGTACAAAGTGCATGACTCCCACGGGCGATTCCTTCAGCATGCTCCTTTCCCTCCCTCAGCGGTCGTGCGTAAGACTCCACAAGGCCACAGCAGAGTGTTCCCTGTTTTCCTGCTAACTGGGCAAGAAAGTAGTTTTCAAGTAGTGCTCCTCTTAGATTTAGCAGGGGGAGAGTAATTGTTCCTCTTCACCCCAGCGCAGTATCTTTTCTAGTGGCTGTTGCTGATGGTTCTGATGTTGCTGATTGTGAGCCTTTTTGGGACAGGGAACCATTTAACATTACTATTTGCCTGTAAACCGCTTTGTGAACTTTGTGTTGAAAAGCGGTATATATAAATACGATTGACTGATTGATCCTCTCCCATCCACCGCGGAAGGAACAACATTGTGAGAGCCCATTGCTAGGCATGTCTACTCAGAATTGAGACCCGTTTTGTCAGTGGGGCTTACTCCCAGCTAAGTGTGGATAGGATTACACTCTGTTGCCAGTATGGAAGAAGACTGACGGGTCAGAAACTACCCTGCTTTCCCTTCCATCTTTAGTCCAAGGACTTACGGACTTGAACGAGACTTCTGACTCCTGATTGCAGGGAATAGCCCCTGAACTGGCAAGAGTAAAGAACAGAATATGTCAGGGTCCAGAACATCAGCCCTTGGGAAACATGCTAAAGACACGATAACAGACAAACAGGAGAGCTTCTGGGCATGTGCAGTGTGTTTCATTTTTCTCTTCTGCCCTATGCGATCTCTCACAGCACGAGCGATGCCCCACACTGACTGTTTTTGGATAAAAAACACTTGTGGGGCTTCCTTTTACAGGGTCAGGTTGATCTGTTTCTGTTGACAGCAGCTCTCCAAGGTGCATGCAGGTGGAAAGAGTGGCCTTTCTCAGCCCTGAAGCCAGATTAAATTCCCTGGAACAAACACATGCTGAGTTATGGTTGCCCCCAATACATATGGAGAAACCTTGCATGGCCCACCCAGGCCAGGACTATCTACTGGCCACAGCTTTCCATTGTCCCAGGAGAGAGAATTCTCATTTCCAACCCAGATAATCGAGATTCTTTTAGAAATGGAAACGCTATCTGGCATTGGGAACTTCTGCACGTAAGCATATACGCTGAGCAATGGGTCTGTTTTCTCCCCTTCTGTCACATTCTGTCACTTATGTGGCAAAAAGCCACCTAAGCCCAAACACTGCCATTTGAAGAAAAAAAGTTCATTTTAATCGCAACATGACAGGCAGAAATGTAACAGGTGCAGCTTCCCCCAGGCTGAACTTGCAGTAATGGGAGATCCTTTGCATGGAAAATATTGAGGAGGAAACCTGTACGCAAAGTCTGTGCCCTGCCACTGAGCTATGGGGCTCGCCCCTCATCTACTGCCAGGGATTTTTCCTGCCAGCACACGAAGAGCAGGGTTGCTGCGGCTTCTTGCCCCCTTTTTTTGTTCTGCAGTTGTAAGTAGTTGGACTCAGCAGCAGCTGTGGCTCCTCCAAAGATAATCTGCAAGAGCAAAGGGCGGGGGAGGAATGCAAGACGCGCCTGTCGAAAGAGACATTCAAGAGCTGGGGTACAGGTGGGTTTGCATATTTTCTTTCCCTACCCCTGTACTTATGAATTACTGATAGGCAGTAATTCAGCTATGAATGGAGCTTTCTCCAGATTTACATGATAGAAAGTTAAAAAAAGGGGTAGCCTTCAACAACTGAAAAAGCACACTGGAAAAAGTCCCATTCCTTCCTTTCCAGCAAGCGTCTCCCACATCCATCTCTCGCCCCCAGCGAAGCCAACAATTTCCCACGGTATTGTATGATTTTGCCGTGTTCTCTTGGACTTCTTCAGCTGCGCAGGAAGGCCGGGGCAGGTGCTTCCGCCAGTTCAATAGCATCTCCCCCCAACGCGCCCAAAACACGTGCGCAAGAGTCAGCGGTGCGGTGACGCCTCGGCGGTGTATGGTCAACTGCGCGTGCTCATAGGAGTGTGTGTGTGTTACTTACAGCTGTAGGAGGCAAACCTGTGTGATTTCCCCCCAAGTGACTCCGCTTCCCCCCCCCCCTGAGATCGTGCGCCAAGAGCGCATGCGAGGGTATGAAGCTTTTCCTTGGTTCATCCCGCCTCTTACCAATTGAGGGCGGAACAGTGCGAGTCGCCCATGGAGTCGCCGCATGGAGGAGGGGCGACTTAAGCCCAAGCAATGCAATTTGAAGAAAAAAAATATTTTTAATAGCATGACAGGCAGAAATGCAACCAGTGCAGCGCTCCCCAGCCTGAGCATGGGGTGATAGGAGATCCTTTGCACGGAAAATGCTAGGGACAGAACCTACATGCTTTGCCACTGAGCTAAGAATGAAGTTCCTCCCTCTTCCACGAGCAAGGGATGTTTCGTCCTGCCCACCCAGGAAGGGCAGGACTGCTGTGGCTTCGTCCTTCCTTCTCCCACAATGCCTTGCTCCTCCTTCTTGCTCTGCAGACTCCATGTGAGTGATCACTGATAGAACTCAGCAGCAGCGAGGATGGCTCCTCCTAAAGGTAATCTGCCGGGCTGGGGGAGATGCAGGAGAGCGTTGTGGAAAGAGAAATTCAGGAGTTGGGGTATAGACAGGTTTGCAAGTTTTAACTTTTTCTTACCGATGTTGCCCCGGTGATCTGTGGCTAATAGGCAGCAGTTCAGCCGTTGAAGCTTTTCCCAGATCTGTTCAGTTGGTTTACATGGGGAAAAAAAGCTTTCACCATCTGAGCCTCTGGCCATTAAAAGGCACATGATCTTTTCTTTTTGTGCTCTTAGGGTGTAATCCTATCTTACTCATTGGAAACAACCATCTCTACAGAGCAGCAGCGTGATTGCTTAGGACCATGTTGAGGAATATAGCTCCATTTATTTTCTAAGTCAGGAATTTCCAACATTTTCAGTACATGGGCTACATAATATATTTTACGCATTTTTGCAGTCCAGAAAAATCAGTTTTATGAATGAATGAATGTTTTACTCAAATCTTTGTTTGTAATCAGCGTATGATTCAGAGCAAAAGAGAAATGTGACAATTACACAGAAACAATGGCGTATTTAAACTTAGAAATGATATGTCAAAATGTCAAAATGTCAAACATTAGCAAATGCTCTGACAAAACCAAGTTGCTGCGGGCCAGATAAATCCTTGTGGTGGGCTGTATGTGGCCCCTGAGTTGTAGTTTAGAAACCCCTGTTGTAGGTAAACATGCCTAGGAATTTATTTATTTCAGTATTGCACACTTGGAAGTAAGTGAGGTTGACTAGATTAGGTGCTGGATTTGGTGTAGAATATTTGCCAGTCAAGAAAATGGACAACCAACATAGTTTCAAAAATGACTTGTGCTTTCTCAAAGATGGACCAGATCAAAACAATTGCAGGCCTCCATTTATTCACTCAAAAATCTAGAGAATATTTACATGCTCCTGTGCTTGCTTAGAGAAGACACATGCCGTGCTCTTTTCCTTGTCCTTTCCGGAGTTAATGGTGCCTGACAGATGTGTCATGTTGCCCCACTTCTGATCTTACCTGTGCAGTCAGCATGATGGACGCCCAGGCTTGCAAGCTCTCTGCCAACCGCCTCCGATGGGATCTGACAGCTCAGCAGATCGAGAACATGACAACAGAGCTCATTGAGAGAACCAAGCATGTTTATGATTTGGTGGGTGCCCTGGAGCAGCACGAGGTCTCTTATGAGAACACCCTCAAGGCCTTGGCTAATGTGGAGGTGGAGTATACAGGTTAGTGGAGAAAAACAAGCCTGGTGAGGCTCTGTGGTTTGTGTTCATGTGTTGGTGAGGAAGGTGCATCTGGTGTCAAGCACGCTGGCTCATCTCTTGTGAGATGTTGGCAACCTCTTACTGCAGTGAGCTCTGTGCTTGGGTCCTGTAGTCTTCCAGGCATCCCCTTTGACTGTCCCCCCCCCCGTCTTAAAAATGAGCATTCCAAGGATCATTAAATACCTGTCAATCAGACCTGCGTATTAAAACTAAGCTTTCTCTATTGTTTTAAGGCTGCAGTCCTATGAACCCATTTCTGTAGGGCTTTCTTTTAAGTAAACACAGAATTGGATTGTAAGAGCATGAACCCATTATCTGTTTTGTTGTTGAGGCCAAAGGAGGTGTTTAGACTGAGGGCATTTGTTTTGTATTTTTTTTCTTAGATCCCACGACAGCCCTAAAATCAAGTACTTTCACTGCTCCATCCGAATGGGGTGATTTGTACCACCTGCTGCAGCACCCATGGGCCCGGGGTTGTCCCACGTAGAGAGGGTTGCTCTACTTATGTCATAGGGGTGTGAGGTGCTCATGCCACACGGAGTGGTCCCTCCACTGAAAAAGAAAGATCGCACTTGCCCGGCTCTTTGCAATGTAACAAGGCATCCTTTATTTCTGTCTGATAAGAACTCGGATGCCGTGGTTCCCTTTGAACACAGTACTTCTCCCCAGCAAATGCTGCTCAGGCAATGGTTCTTGCCCATGCTCACCACAGCTCTGTCATGGCACTGAATGCTGGTGCATAGCATTGAGCTTCCAGTACACTCCGCCCTGGCCTTGAGGTCAATACCAGCAACTGCTCCCTATATTCAGCCCATCTGTGGTTGAACAACCTGGGTTGTTCAGGAGGCCCAAGATGCAGTCAGATCCAGATGCCTTTCCTGGAGGGTCCCCACAATATGGTGCCCCACATCATTACAGCCCTAAGAACCTGAGGTCCTTCAGCAGATACTTGGGTTGCTTTATAATAGGCGGGTATCTCTGCTTGCAGATAGGCAGATAATCTCCCCCCATTATCCTCCTGGGTTGGGTTCAAATCCCCTCCTGCCACTTCCTTGGCCCATTTGATCTGAATTGGGCTCAGGTGTTCCACTTAGGCAGGGAGCTGGTACCACCAAATCCTGTGGCCCCCTAGGCTACTTATTGGCAGGATCAGGGCAGGATCAGGATAGTCAACCTTTAGTGGGATTGGGCCACCCACCCCAGATGTACTGCCTTGGGGAGTTGTGTCAGCTGGCCCCTCACACCAGCCTAAAAGGAATGGGCATTATGCGCACCCAGACAGTCTCCACTTGGCAAAAGCTGCCACGTGGAGTGATTTTAAAATGGTCTTCATGCCACGTTGTACCTTGGGAACAGCCTTCAGTTTTGGCTGGTGGGTGTTGCTCCTCATCAATTCAAATAAGGTGGGGTTAGGGAAGGGCTTCTGGAGGCCACCAGCAGATGCTTAGGATGATCAGCTGGCTTTTGTCCTTTCAGTGCAGAGGAACACGCTGGACTTCCCTCAGCATGTCTCACCATTCAAAGATATTCGCACAGCAAGCACAGAGGCCGACAAGAAGCTCTCAGAATTTGATGTGGAGATGAGCATGCGGCAGGATGTCTACCAAAGGATCATCTGGCTCCAGGTTGTTGTTTTTTTTGGGGGGGGGGGAAGAATAGCACAAACTTACCTGGGGCACGATGCTCCTGCAGCAGTTTCTTCCAGGCTCAGCTGGGCACTGTCATCTTGGATCTCATGAGATCAAAGATGGTGGCACCTAAATCTCCTGAGATTTTGCAAGATCCAAGATGGCACTGCCTAAACTTGTGAAATTTGGGTGCTGCCATCTTAGATCTCATGAGATTTTGCTACCCTCACTTCCTCTCTGTTTTTTGGAATGGCATGGAGTGGGAAGGAGAAGAATGTAGTAGGGGAGAACGGTGGTGTCTTAGGAGGCAAGCTTGGAGGTGGCATGGGGGTGACTGGAAGGAAGTACTGGAGATTGAGATGTGGAGGGGATGCACAGGAGATTTGGGTGGTCGAGGGATCATGCGGAGAGAGAACGTGTGTGTGTGTGTGTAAACATTTGCTAAGGGGGCCGGTGGGCTTGGACTGGGCCTATCAAGTAGCTATGCCAAAGTGGTCATAACTCCCCAGTTGGTGAGAACCAAAGTATATCTATTTTTCACATGTTTGTACCACCCTTTTTCCAAGGAGCCCAGGGTGGTGTATATAAGTTTCTTCCCTCCATTTGTCGTCACAACAACCCTTTGAGGTAGGGGAGGCTGAGAGATAATGGCTGGCCCAAGGTTACCCAGGATGCTTTGTGGCTGAATGGGGATTTGAGCCTGGATCTTCCAGGTCCAATTCCTGAACCATCCTGGCTCTCATTTTACTGGACCTAGGAGAGATCAAGTTGGGAATTTTGGTGTATTCCAGGAAGGGCAGGCAAATCACTAAGACACTGGTAGAGTAGTATCATCTGGTCCCATCTGAACCTATTGTTTAAGCTTATCCATCACCAAAATACGATTCTTCAGTGCATATATTGGACTATCCTCTCTCATCTCTGACTGTCAGACTAGCCAGTGTTGATGCCAGGATGTTATTTTCTCTTACAGCAAAAGCTGGATGGTGTTTCTGTGAAGCCAGAAGCAAAAAGGTATCTGGAGAGGCTGATCAAGCTAGGGAGAAGGAGCGGCCTTCATCTCCCTGAGGCAACCCAGGAGGTGAGAGTCTGTCAGCTGCTCAGAGAATTCTCACTGGGGAAACTGGGACTGGGGTCTACAAAGTCACAAGATGGGCAGGACACCCCACTCTATACTGTAAGACTGGACAGCTATTCAAAGTAGCCCCTTCATAGGCTCACCCCCATAATTGCCACCCGGGATCACATACTTGTCTCTGGGTTCCTCTACACCCACATCGGCATAATTCTTCATCTGCTTTTCATTGACTGCTCCCAAAGTGGGAGGCTAACCTGATTGCAGGCAAAGGGCTCTGTGTCTGCTTTTTCCTGTTGCTGTGGCTTTTATTTGTTAGGATTTATTTCCCTAGGCGTGGAGTGGGGGGGCACCCTAGATTCATATCCAGAATCTAGTATCCAGAGGTATTTTGGTGCAACCCATGCAACCTCCGGAGGGCCAGGCACAGTCCCTAGGTAAGTAATTGCAGCACTGAGCTCTGCCCTGCCCAGATTTCATTATCTGTGGTGTTGGCACTGCTGGGAAAGGGGCAACCGTCCTCTGGGCAGCTGACACTGGGGTGCAGTGAGAGTTAGTATAGCGGCTGGAAAATGTTGTGGCCGGGCAGCCTCCTAACCTGTAGAGAGCTCCAAGCTGCCTCAGAGATAGGCAGGGAGAGGGGGGTTCCTTCACCCACTGGCCCTCCTCCCTGCCAGCAGCCTTGCTTGGGTTTACTGGCTGGGCAGCAACCTACCTGCTAGGCAGCCTCCTCCAGATTGCCCTCATTGTCGGCTAGCCCAGGGAGATTATATAGAGATTCCCCACCACCTTGCTCCACCTCTTCCTCCCAGCTGGGCTGCATAAGCCCAGACTGAAAGCCCTACAGGTCTCTGATCTTGTGAGCACTCACTACCTCTGCTTCTCTGGTGCCTGCTGACAATGGTGTCCTGCCTCTCACTCCAGGTGTCAGTTGCCTGGCTGGGCTTCTCCCTCCATTGCAGTGGGACCAGCCCACCTGTGACCAGTGGGAAAGGATGCCTGACCTGGTTGCTGGCAGATGCAGTGGTGCCTGTGCTCCGTTGCTGGGCCCGCCACCACTGCCTCTACCTTTTCGGCCATTGAACTGCGGGGGCAAGCCCCTGCCAGGCCTGGCGTGCCTTTCTTGTGACCTGTCCCACCAGGGAGGCCCTGGCCACCGCCACTGCTGCTGCTGCTGCCACCTTGGATCCTGGCCGGGCTGGGCCGGGTGGATGGGGCCCCAGATCAGATCCTGGACATGTGGAATTTGATATCCATGGGAGGTCCTAGAACCTGGAGGTTCTGTGGATAGCGAGGGTCCACTGTATCCTGCTAATCAGCAGTTCTGACCAATCAGCAGTTTCCTTCTTACAGTGCTGTTTCAGGTAGTGCTTAGCTTTTCAAGAATGGATCCCAGGTATTATTGAAGATATTGGCATATTGGAGGTAATTTATGGTGGCAGGCCGAAGAACACACCCCTCGAGGAGAGGGATGGGGGCTCAGAATGAGGTGGCTATGGCAGAAGAGGCAGCTGGCTCAGCTGAAAATACAGGTGCTTCTTCCTTAGTCCAATTTCTTTCTCTTGTTTCTCTTTTTTTAAACAAGAAAATCAAGGGCATTAAGAAAAAGCTGAGTGTGCTCTGCATAGACTTTAACAAGAACCTCAATGAAGACACCACCTTCCTGCCATTTTCCAAGGAGGAACTGGGTAAGACTCTGAAGGAGGGAATGAAGGAAAAGCCACTGGGGTTGCTTCCACAGCAGGGCACTGTAGTGCTGCTGAAACACTGCATTTCTGTAAGTGCTGGGAAGTGAAATAGAAATGGAGATTTCACACAGCAGCTGGCTCTCTGTTTTCCAGCAATGCCCCCACCCATGGTCAGGGTCTTTCTATAATGTTAACTCACAAGTCAGTCCCAATTCAGCAATTGTGAAAAATAAGAGCACCAAGGATGGGATTCCAGACAAACAGAGGCAGATCTAAGGGAGGGCAAAGCTCTAAGTTTTGCAAGAAGCCTTACCTTGCAGTGGAAATCACTCCTCTCCTGCACAGTTTTAGCCAATCAATCAATCAACAAGTACTTATATACCGCTTTTCAACATGAAGTTCACAAAGTGGTTTACGGGCAAATAGTAATAATAATAAAATTAAATGGCTCCCTGTCCCAAAGGGCTCACAATCTAAAAAAAAAAGGCAAACCACCAGCAACAGCCACTAGAAAGACTGCGCAGGGGTGAAGAGGGACAATTACTCTCCCCCTGCTAAATATAAGAGAAACACCACTTGGAATCCTCACAGGGAAAAGCAACA
Source organism: Lerista edwardsae (assembly GCA_029204185.1). Classification (NCBI taxonomy): domain Eukaryota; kingdom Metazoa; phylum Chordata; class Lepidosauria; order Squamata; family Scincidae; genus Lerista; species Lerista edwardsae. The sequence goes on along the minus strand of JAJKFI010000175.1, from coordinate 875,669 downwards.
TCTTGGCGTTGCTTACTGGCTACAGCAGCAAGGGAGATAAGAGGAGGGATTTACATGACAGGGTAAGGCTTCTTGCAACATTTAGAGCTTTGCCCTCCCTGTAGATCCACCTCTGCAGACAAACATGTTAGGCTGCAATCCTGTTTACACTTACCTGGGAGTAAGCCCAATTGACTGTAGTGACTTTTGAGTAGATATGCATAGGATCGGGCTGTATACATGGCATTAAGAGACAGTAATTTCCTTATGGCATGCTATGTGCAGGATGCTGTTGCTGGTTTTATGCTTGTGTGTGTGTGGGGGGGGGAGGGAAATGGAATGTACAAAACCCTAAAGCAGGACCTGGTGAAAAGAACATCTTACGAAGTGTTGTGTCAGTGGTGTAGCTGCTCCCTCTGGCGCCTGAGGCAGTGACTCTTCATATCACCCATTGAAAGTGCCTGACCTGGAATTAATTGCAGTGACATAATGACATTACCACCAATTATTTCTGTGTTATGGCGCTTGGAGCAATTGTGAGCCAATTAGAGTGGTTCACAACCACTCTGAGTGCCTGTAAGGCTGTGTGCAGGAAAACATACTCTGCTGCTGGGAGACATTGCAGGTGGGTTGGCTCAGCTTCAGCCTCAGGATCTGCCATGGGGTGTGCAGGTGGCACCCTCTTAAGGTGTGGTATCCAGGGAACTGTAACACCCCTGCCCTTCCTTAGCTACACCACTGCATTGCATGATGGGTCCCACTTTGTCTTTGTTCACCCCTCATCCAGGAGGGCTCCCTGAGGACTTCATAAGCTCTCTGGATAAGACAGAAGATGGCAAACTCAAGGTCACCTTGAAGTACCCCCACTATTTCCCCCTGATGAAGAAATGCCATGTGCCAGAGACCAGGAGGAAGATGGAGGAGATGTTCAACTCCCGGTGCAAGGAGGTAAGTGGGGCTTGGCCCTGTTTCTGCTCTTAACGTGCTTTAGGGCTTCATGTCAAACTCATTCCGTGCTCTCCATGATGCAGGATAATTGTCTGATCCTCAAGGAGCTGGTTGATCTGAGGGCCCAGAAGTCTGCTCTCCTCGGGTTCAGCACACATGCTGACTTCGTGCTGGAGATGAACATGGCTAAGAACTGCAAGACGGTTTCTACTTTTCTAGGTAATGTATCTTGAAGGGCAGTGAGAGAGCTCTGCTGCCCCCTCCTTTCTTAGAAATAAAGAGCCCTGCTGGGTGAGACCAGTTGCTGAGGGCAAGCAAGCGGGGAAATGCTGTAATCTTCATTCCTTGCCTAGAGGACTTCCTACTGGGACATCTGGCTGGCCACTGTTGGAAAGGGACTAGATGGGCCCACCTTGAAGAGTTGATTTCGCATGTGTCTTTATACCATGGTTACAGGCATCCCCTCTTATCCATCAACCCATTGATCCACAGTTCATAAATCCCCCTACCATCATGCAAATGACTTATTTGATCTCTGATTGCAGCCGTTCTGTCACTGTCTCCTGCATCTTGCTGTTTCTGTGCTGTGCTAACAGGAAGCGGGGTGGAGGGCTGAAAATAACGCACCACTTTTCATAGCGCTCAGCATTGTGTTGTTTTCAGCCCTCCAGCCTGCTTCTTGCTTCCTGTTAGCATTTACAGACAACACAGAAACAGCCAGACACAAGAGACAATGAAAGGAAGGCTGCAATGAGAGACCAGGCAAGTCATTTGCACGATGGGGGTGGGGGGATTTGTGAACTGTGTCTTGTAAGGTTCGCTACTACCCATGGTGGGAGCTGGAATCTATCCCCTACGGATAAAGGGGGCACCTGTTAAAATTCCATTTCTGTAGTTCAGCCCCACTAAAAGAGCTATCCTGTCTGCTTGTGCCAGATAGCCCAGACTTGTGGGGAGACTCGCTGTACTCTGTGGAGAGGAGGGGATGTCTACTAAGTTAGTCCTGGTGGAAGGAAGCAGGAGGAAGGATAGTCAAATTCCTTTTTGATGGCTCTTGTGTGAGTCATGCTGCTAATTTTTCGTGGGTCTCTGTTTCTTGCAGAAGAGCTTTCCGAGAAGCTGAAGCCCCTGGGGGAGAAGGAGCGAGCAGTCATCCTGGAGATGAAGCAGGCAGAGTGCAAGAAGCGGGGTCTTCCCTTCGATGGCCACATTAATGCCTGGGACATGCGCTACTACATGAACCAGGTGGAGGAGACTCAGTACAGCGTGGACCAGAACTTGCTGAAGGAGTACTTCCCCATGCAAGTGGTGACAGCCGGGCTGCTGCAGATCTACCAGGAGCTGCTGGGTCTGACCTTCCAGGTAGAGGAGAATGCCCAAGTGTGGCAAGAGGATGTGCAGCTCTATTCAGTCAAGGACGTTGCTTCAGGGGAGACCATAGGCAAGTTCTACCTGGACCTTTACCCACGGTGAGTCTTGCGGTTGACCCATGGAGAAGCCAGGAAAATCAGAGGGTGGTGGGAAGGAAGCAGCAGGCCGTAAAAGTGGGCAGGCCCAGGCAAGTCAAATAATGGACATGTAATCTTAAAACAATTGGATGTGGTGGCGCTGTGAGTTAAACCGCTGAGCTGTTGACCAGAAGGTTGGCAGTTTGAGACCACACGATGGAGGGAGCTCCTGTTGCTTGTCCCAGCTCCTGTCAACCTAGCAGTTTGAAAGCATGTAAAAATGCGAGTAGATAAATACTTCGGTGGGAAGGTAACGGCGTTCCGTGCGCCTTGGCGTATAGCCATGCCAGCCACATGACCACGGAAGCTTGTCCTAGGACAAACACCAGCTCTCTGGTTTAGAAATGGAGATTAGCACCGCCCCCTCCAGTCGGTCACAACAAGACCAATTGGTCGTGGGGAAACCTTTCCCTTTCCCTAATCACTTTAAAGCGCTAAGTTTATTATTGACGTTTCTTGACTTTTAGTTTCACGCCACCCCAAAGTTCAATATACAGGTGGGGCTTTTTTTACCTGTAAGGGTTCTGTTCCCGGAACCTTCGTGGGGAAAAAAATCCACTGATAATTAAAACTGCAGATTTTGCCCACACTCCACCTGCCAAACCGGACTGTAGCTGTGCTCCGTTCGGTGCTGGAGGGCTTTCTGAGGTCCACTGAAGCTGTGCATGTTTGCCCAAGGCCTTGACAGGGCTCAGAATGGGAGATTTTCCCCACCCTCCAAACCCAGCTGGACCTGTGCAACCTCGGTGGTGGCTCAGCGCAGATCTAAAGGACCCGCTGAGACAAATCTGCAGGTAATTAGGCTCAACCTGTATTTTCCCCCCAAAACATTTTTATTTTTATTTGACAAATCTTTTTCTTCTAATTACTGTGGTTCCCAAGCTTTACCCAAAGGTAAGGGAACCACTAAGTTGATAGGGAGCTGTTATGGGAGGGGGATGGAGATCTGGCGGTGTTGGTTAGGTGGCAACTTCTGGGTTTGCACTGCCACCACCTACTAAGGAAAAAAGGGCTTTTTGGACCTATTCACATGTGGCAGCAGCTGGAGACACAGCAAAACTTGGGTTTTTGCCACTGCCAAACACAAGTCCAAAAAGCCCTTTTTTCCTTAGCTGATGATGGCAGCAGCACAAATCCAGAAGTGTCGTCACTGCCGGATTGCTAATCCCGTTAAGGGGGAATACAGTGTTTCTCATTTCCCTGTGGGATCTCAGTCCCTAGGTTGGGAACCACTGTTCCTGTATATGTTGTAAATAATTATACCTTGAAATGGTTTTTTAAAAAAACACTGTATTAGTACAACAAAAAAGTTACTTTATCAGCAAATTTGTTACTAATTAGAACACATTTGTTCTCGTGGAATGATGAGTTGAGCTTTTAACACCTTCTGAGGAATTGCTGAAATTTGCAAACATGGCTAAAAGTTATAATAAGGTTTCCTTTAAGCGTGAAGGATGTAATGTACTGAGCTGTTTTTTGGCTTGTATTCTGGACTACTGGGGCCGTCTGTGGTTATAAAAGTTTTACAAAATGAAACTAAAACCAAGTAACAGCAACATTTTCAATGTCAGTGTTTTTTAAACAGTGCCTTTATTAGGATCAGGGACGTGGTGGCGCAGTGAATTAATCCGCTGTTGCTGGGCTTTCAACTGCAAGGTTGGGAGTTCGAGACTGCGTGACAGAGTGAGCTCCCGTTGCTTGTCCCAGCTCCTGCCAACCTAGCAGTTCGAAAGCACCTAAAATGCAAGTAGATAAATAGGGACCACTTCGGTGGGAAGGTAACGGTGTTCCGTGCACTACAGCGTAGAGTCATGCTGGCCACATGATCGGACAAAAACGCCGGCTCTACAGGCTTTGAAATGGAGATGAGCACCGCCCCCTACAGTCGGTCACGACTAGACCATTCGGTCGTGGGGAAACCTTTACCTTTATTAGGATCAACCAAACTGAAATGAAAATCCCTTGGAGCAGGCTTTCAGGTTATTGAGAATTCAGTGTACTGGATGTTAGCAAAGCTTCAAAAAGCCTAGTTCCCGTATCAAGGCCCAGATCCAAATTGGATTGCCAAATTGGCTTCCTATGTCTGTTTTTCAAAGAAGAAGAAAAAGTTGGGATTTTGGAATCATGGAATTCTCACCACCTCTTTCTTCTATGCCCCAAAATGTGCACGTTTAACTCATGGCTAGTGGGTTTTTGACAGTCTCTCCCTTGCCTATACCAGGGAGGGAAAATACGGCCACGCAGCTTGCTTTGGACTGCAGCCCGGGTGCCTGCTGCCGAGTGGGAGCCGCCAGATCTCTGTGGCTGCCATGGTGGCCAACTTCACCAAGCCGACACCGGACTCTCCTTCCTTGCTGCAGCATGACGAGGTGGAGACCTACTTCCATGAGTTTGGACATGTCATGCACCAGCTGTGCTCCCAGGTGAGGGGCCTGTGAGGAAAGGACCCATGTGATGGGCAGGGAACAGGGAGGAGAGCCAAGTAAATCGAGCAAGAGAACCAGAAAATCTCCAGGCATGGTCAGAACTGGAATTCCAGAGGCTGGTGTCAGGTGTGAAATCTGAATTGTTGGAGAGATTTTTGTCTCCTCCACTTTGGAGTGGAGATTTGGGTGTCACAGACTCCTTGTGTGAGGCTAAACACAAGCTGAAGGTGGTGTACAGAGTTCCTCCCAATCTGTGTCACAACAGGGGCGGAGAAACAGTGACTGGCCCAAGGTCACCCAGGAAGCATCATGGCTGAGCAGGGATTTGAACCTGGATCTTCCAGGTCCCAGATCACCACACCATCCTGGCTCTACAATTGAGCAGTAGATAATTGCTCAATGGAACCTCTAGCTTCAGAGGCAGCTTAGTTATGAACACTGTCGGTGTACAATGGAGAGGGCTGCTGCCTTCATGCCCTGTGTATGTGGGCTTGGCACTGGATCATCTGACTGGGCAGTGTAGGAAGTAGAGTGCTGGACTGGGTAGGCCCACGTGGAAATGATCTTCCAGGGCTTTTCTTATGGATATACTAGCGTTCTGATACCTGGCGTTGCCCGGGTAGTTATTTATCCCAAGATTCTATTAGACACGAAAAGGAATGAATTATACCAATCAGCTCAGCCAATCGTTCCAGGCGTTCCAGCGGGGCATGGTGGCCCCCACATTGAGGGGTGCCCAAACCTGGACTCCAACAGCGTGGGGAGTGTCACCGCTCTGGTGGTGCTGTGGTTTTATTTCAGGATAGTGTGATGCACCCTTAGGAAAGCTAGGTGTATACTTAGATACATCCTAGGACAGCTAACTCCTCCTGGCCAGCAGGCATTGTTTTGTCATCAGTTACCATCACACCATTATTACCATGTCATACCTTAGCTGACACTCCCCACTTAGGTGACCACTTTCACGTGGGGACCCCCTGTACCCCCACCCGCGGGGGTGCGAGGGGGGCCTGACCCCCACAGTGCCTGTTGCCAGGCTGCAAGGTGTCTGCGTGCCAAGTTTGGTTTCGATCGTTCCAGGTGTTGCAGAGCCTATGTGGAACATACATACACACATACATACACACATACATCCTTTTTTATAGAGAGAGAGAGTCAGGACATGCGAAGGGCTGTACTGGATCAGACCAAGGACATCCCATCTCATCCAGCAACCTGTTTCCCATTGTGGCCACTCCCACAACAGTGACCTACTTTTTAGAGCAGTGGTTGGTTCCCAGACTGTTTGTCAGGACCCACCAGTGGCTCACAACCCAATTTTTGGTGGTTTGCGAAACTGACAAGGCAGATTAAGCTATGTGTATCAAGAGTTAAACAAGCTGCTACTTGAAGGGGCAGCACTGCTGCCCAATCACAACCACACCCCCTTGACATTCATAGATGCCTTTAGGTCAAGGGGAACACACCACCACCAGAACGGTCCTGATATGATGAACCTGGAGCTCAACAAACGGTCCAGCAAGTGGTTCCCCGCTCCCACTATTGAAAAAAAGGATAAGAACAAAGGCTTAAACAGCTGGTAAAGTGAAACAGTTTTTTTTAGGCTTGTAAAGCTAGGTGTGGCCTGATGGAGTGTCACTTTAAAAAGTGCTAAAACATTGGGGAATCACTGTGTTAGAGCAGGGGTCTCCAAACTTTTCAGTACAAGAGCTACTTTGTATATTTTACACATTTTAGCAGGCTGAAAAAAATCAGTTTTGTAAACGCATGGGTACCTTTTACATGCGTCTTTTTTTGCAATCAGCATGGTATGATTCAGAACGAAAGAGATATGTGGCAATTACAAAGAAACAATGCTGTGCTTAAACTGAGAGATGGCATATAACGAGTAAAAACGTCGAATATTAGCAATGCTCTGACAAAAAACACAGATTGCTGCAGTCCAGATAAAACAGGGGGCCGGTTTTGGCCCCTGGGCCTTGGTCTGGAGACCTTTGCTTTAGAGTATTGTTTAAAGACTAGGGAATAATCCCCATGAACCTCCATCGGGGGGGGGGGTAGATGGGAAGGAGCGCTGCAGTGTCTGAGTCATGAGCAGAGCTTAAAAGCCATGAAGTCAGTTCAAACTGCAGGTTTCCCTTGAAAACCATTCAGGTTAAAAGGGAGTTCACTTTGAAATTCCCTCCCAAATGACCAACTGAAAGGGAGAATCTCTAAGTACTCCATCGTATATGTATGGGCAAGCTCCTAGCCATTCAGTGTGGAGCTAAAGTTGGAGCTAAAATCACTGAACTGTTGCAACCAGCATCCTTGGTCAATAAGCCTACAGTTGTTTGAAAAGCCTCATTGTCCCCACTTCAGTCCTGCCATAAATTCTACGAAATTACTAGGGAAGTTAATGGGACTCGAGGATTGAGAACCCAAAAGGGAACACGTCTAAACCCACAGGGTCTTGAGGAGAGTGTGTTCCTACCTGGTAGCAGTGGAAGAACAACTGGACAAGTTGGTGTAAGGTGGACTCTCAGATCAGGAAAACGGCAAGTCTGCCACAATCTAACTTCTGCTCTGGACTAGCCACGTTCAGGGACGTTGCTTAGGTTGAGACAAACGGCTCCTGTTGGGCCAAGGTTGGGGAGCAGCTGGTGTGTTTTCCCTCAGGCTTCCTTCCAAAATGTTTGCCAGTCCTTTTCATTTAAGCTTCTGGCTCCATGCAGGGCCTCTGAGAGGAATTTTGTCAGGGGGTACAAAGTTTCTTTTGGGTCCCTTCCTAAAGAAGGAGGGGAGGGGGTGAAACAGAGGAGGGGAGTTGAGGTGGGCAGAATGCGATGAGTTTCTGCGCCTACCCCCGTTGGCGCCTGGGCCTGAATTCAAATTACTCCCTGCACCCACTCTTCTCGTGGGCCCTATGCTTTCCTCAGTATTGCAGTCCCTCAGCTTCTTCCTTCTTGCCTTTCCTCAGGCTGAATTTGCCATGTTCAGTGGAACCCACGTTGAGCGGGACTTTGTGGAGGCCCCTTCTCAGATGTTGGAGAACTGGGTGTGGGAGAAGGAGCCGCTGCTGCGCATGTCCAAGCACTTCAAGAAGGGCAGCCCCATCCCAGATGACCTGCTGGAGAAGCTCATCAAGTCTCGGCAGGCCAACACAGGTTCGAAGTGGTTCTTTGCAGTGCCTTGTGCGCCCAGGCCTCTGGTGGGTGGTTGCTTGAGGCATTGGAGACACAACTCAGTGGAGGAGCACAAGCTGTGTATGTAGAAGGTCCCAGGTTCAAACCTTGTTAAAAGGAGCTTGGCACGGCTGGAGAAGGCTTCCAAACCCTCCCCCCTTCAAAGCCTTGGAAAACTGCTGCCAATCAGAGTAGAAATACTGAGCTATATGAACCAGCAGCCTGGCTCCAAAGGAGATGCATCTTATTCAGAGGTCAGTCATTTGGTGCATGCAAAAGGTCCCAGGTTCAATCTCCAGCCTAAAAAAAGAGCTAGGAATGGGCGCTCCCTGTCCTGAGACATGGGAGAACCGCTGTCAATTGAAGCAAGCGGTTCTGCTCTTGACAGATGTGGTGTATCGTCTCTGCATGAAGCACCTCAGTGACACAGCTAAGGCGGGGCTGGGGTACCCCGCCTTGAGGGGTGTCAAGCTGAGGACACTTTTCCAGGCACTCAGAGGGATTGTGTGCCACATAGAGCACCCCATAATCTGGAAGAAATTGGTGGTAACATCATCATGTGACTGCAGTTACTTCCGAGTCAGGCACTTCCATGTAATGATGTCAGGAATCGCAGGCCCAGGTGCCAGACACAGCAGCGTAGCTAACTATGGGGTGGGGTGTCCCAGATGCCATCCTTAGGGGGGTGTCACCACTGCACCCCAAATTTTGAAAATTGTGATTTTGAGGAATACCACCATCATGCTATATACTACTGGATGCAGAATTTCTCGAGTAATTCAGTGAAGAAAACAGAGTGTAATATCTTCATTCTAGCAAAAGAATGAAGTACTTCATTCTAACCAACCCCCTCCCCTCAATACAATTGTCTTATGGAAGGCTATCAAACATACAGCCTGCAGACCTGCATAATGAGTCCACAAATGAGGCCCACAGAACCTTTTTCACCCCACACCCCACCCCGTTGCTTGCCAACTCCTGGTCAGGCAAACAGCTTCGCAGCAATTGGTCATCTGGGCCAGCAGGGGGAGCTGAGAATAGGACATGAAGCTCCCACCAGCGAAGGCAAGGAGGAAGGCCAGTTCTGGAATCGGAGCAAACCAAGTGAGAAACTAGTCTGTGTGTTGTGTAATCAACTAGTCTAATCAACCCAGGCCTCCTCCCTGGCTCTTCCTGCCAGCTATGCCCAGCTTCCGCTCAGGCCTTCTTCCTTCTCCAGAGACAGCAAAAGGGGAGGGAGGCTTACAATGCACATTGGATTGGATGCAGGACCATCCAAGATCATTGCAGGAGCTCCATTGTATTGGACAATTGTATTGGAGCTCCAAGATGGATTTAGTTTGTATTGGTTTGTTGCTTAGAGATTGTGATCCAAGACTTCTTATCTATTTCAATTGGTATTTAATAGGACTTTTCCATGAATCAGATCTAATACTAGAACTCTTATTCAGTTGAGTGTCATCAGGTTGGGAACTGGGTTTTTTTGTGGGTTACTGATTTGCCGGGTGACCTGTGCTGTTCAAATAGTTAAATAAATGGGAGTGACACCATATGTCACCTCACCGGGTGTCACCAACCTTAGTGACAGTAACCCACTTCACTGGTGGGAAGTTTGGGTGGTGTTGGCCACTGGCTTAGATGACTTTTAAAATGGATTCTAAATATTCATTTAGTGGACTATAGTTCTATCCGTGGTTATTAACTGTGATGGCTACGTTGAACTTCCAAATGCAGAGGCAGTATGTCACTGAGTACTATGTGCAAGGGAGCAACAGCAGGGGAAGGTACTGACATTTATCCATTGCTTGTTGGGAAATATTTTCTGGCCATTATCATTATTCATTTCATGTCATGATTCTTGCTATTTCTTAGCCTCACCGCCCGTACAGGGTTGTTGTGAGGACAAAAGAAGTGGCAGAACCATCACACCACCCTGAGCCCCTTGGAGGAAGGGTGGTATAAAAAGTGAAAAAATATAAATAAATATTTTTGTTGTTGGGAGGGTGTCAAAAATTTACGGGCCCCGAGTGCCAAATAACCTAACTTGCACCACTGACCAGACAGACCAGCTGTGCCACTGAGGCAGCTTAATCTGTTCATGTGTAAAACAGCTACATAAGAATTGCCCAGCTGGGTCACATGAGAAGACCACTTGTCCTGTATCCTGTTTCATGCAAAGGCTCACCAGGAGGAGACAAAGACAGCAGCTTTTCCCTGCTTTGTCCTCTCTGCAACTGGTGTTAACCATGTTCTTCTACATTTAGCCAGAGAGGCCAGAGCTCACGAACATACAAGTAGAGTGTTTTATTTGATTTGCATGCAGAAGGTCTTTGGTTTAATCCCTAAAATCTTGTACAGCAGGTGTTGGGAAAGAGCCTGAGGTCTTCTGCAGTCAAAGGAAATGAGCCTGTAGTAGAAAGGTATTGTATGTGTGCTTACGCACATGCAAGAGAGACTTTATGTGCTGTGATGGAACATGCAGATATCGCCCATGTGCAGGTTGACTAAATGCCTGCTTACCCAAAAGGTGTGGGGAAGCCTGTCCCACATCTAACTGGAAGGTGGTGAGCCTTCGCTGCTATTCTCCCCCTTGAATAGTAACCTGTTGCCCTCCCCATCTCTTCTGTAACCCATAGGCTTTATTTCCTTCTGCACAGGTCTCTTCAACTTGCGGCAGATTGTCTTGGCCAAGGTTGACCAGGCATTGCACACACAGACAAAAGCGGACCCTGCAGAGGAATATGCCCGGCTGTGTGACAAGATCCTGGGCGTTCCTGCCACACCAGGTGATGGGGGAAGTAGGGCCCCAGAGGGTAGGAAGGGGCAGAGAGAGGAGGGTGGTTCTTCTCCCAGACCCTTGAGCTCACCTTTCCTTGTGTTGCCCACTGAAAGGTACGAACATGCCGGCCACATTCGGCCACCTGGCAGGAGGCTACGACGCCCAGTACTACGGTTACCTTTGGAGTGAGGTCTACTCCATGGACATGTTTTGCACCCGTTTCAAGCAGGAAGGAATCATGAATTCTAAGGTATGGAAAGGGAATACAGGCCCATCGCCAGGGCTGTCAGGGGGGCAGAAGCACGTTGGGGGTTCCTCATTGACTCTTGCCTATTGGCTGGTATTGACATGCTGCCCTGAAGGCCCCTTCTAGTAACCCAGCTCCCCAGTGACCTCAGTAGAATCCACCCTTGAATTCATTGGGCAACTGCTGTCAGGATCTTGGCCAGCTGGCTATAACCTGGGCAAGATGAGGCAGGAGAGCTCTGTGTTTGAAACACCCATCTCTTTAAATGTTGGCCAATAGTAGCTTCTAGGGAGGTGATCTGGATCAGAACCTGTGATCGGAAGTCAGTCTGCACATCAGAGTTGTGCTCACCAGGGCTGGAGCAGGCTCTGACTGTGCCTAGGGCGGAGCGGCAACAAAAGACTTCACTGTGCCCTCACACAGCCTCGCCATGCCCCCTGCTTCCGAAATCGCTCCGTTTTGGAGTGAAGTGGAGGTGAGGGCAGGCGGAAGGGCCAATCTACGCACCATTTTTTCCCCTGCAGTGCCCAGCTCCCTCGGTGGCGCCCATGGTAAGCGCTATACCGCATCAAATGGGTTCAATGCCTCTGGTGCTAACCAGGTTGATGCAATGAGGGCACAATCCTCTTACCTGTAGGCTGGCACAAGTTTCTTGTGCCGGCCTACAAGTGTCACAAATGCACTGTAAAGCGTGTTTGCACCACTTTCAAAGGCAGGGTCGCTGGCATACCTCCTGCGCCACAAGCGGAGCCAGGTAAGGCCAGTTTCAAGAGGCCTGCACAGGGGCTTGGGGAAGGCGGAAGCAGGGGAGGGGGGAAGGAGGGCCTGTAGGCTGACCGGCCTGGGGAGTGGAGTGGAGTCAGGATCCAGCACCTAACCCTAGCCTAGTCAGCCCCAATCCAAGCCACTTGGACTTGTGCCAGTGATTTTGCTGGCGCAGTTCTGTGTAGCCCCATAGGGTCTTCCAGGGACCACTGTACCTCAGACCAGTCATGAGTGTATGAAGTTCAGTACAGGTTGGGCATTCTTTATCTGAAGGTACTTTGGACCAGAAGTTTTTGGATTTTTCCCTATTTTGGAATACTTGCGCGCGCCCAAATCTAAGCATAGAATTCATTTATGTTTCATATACCCCTGATGGTAATTTTATGCAATATTTTAAATAATTCTGTGCATGAAACAAAGTTTGTTATTTTGTTCAGACAAAAGTTTCTTTTAAAGGTCATGTTGGCACTGGTTCTGAATATCTGAGTATTCCCTGTTTTCAGATTAGGGGTACTCAACCTGTACAAAGGAGAAAATGCCATTGTACAAATCGATGGTAAGGCCGCACCTGGAATATTGTGTCCAGTTCTGGTCGCCGCATCTCAAAAAGGACATAGTTGAGCTGGAAAAGGTGCAGAAGAGAGCGACAAAAATGATTACGGGGCTGGGGCACCTCCCTTATGAAGAAAGACTGCAGCGTTTGGGGCTCTTCAGTCTAGAAAAAAGGCGCCTGAGGGGGGACATGATTGAGACATACAAAATTATCCATGGAAGGAATAAAGTCGATAGAGGGATGTTCTTTTCCCTCTCTCAAAACACCAGAACCAGGGGGCATCCGCTAAAACTGGGGGTTGGGAGAGTTAAAACAGATAAAAGGAAGTACTTTTTTACCCAGCGGGTAGTTAATCTGTGGAACTCTTTGCCACAGGAGGTGGTGATGGCATCAGGTCTTGATGCCTTTAAGAGGGATTGGACAGTTTTCTGGAGGAAAGGTCCATCGTGGGCTATAGGCAATGATGGATTGTGCAACCTCCTTACAAAGGTGGTGGGCTACTGGTACCGGGTGCAAGGGAGTGGCAACAGGATGCAGGCATCTTGTTGTCTCCTGCCTCCCTGGGGCACCTGGTGGGCCGCTGTGAGATACAGGAAGCTGGACTGTATGGGCCTTTGGCCTGATCCAGCAGGGCTCTTCTTATGTTCTTATGTTCTTAAACCAAATAAGATGCTCTCAACACTGTTCTGCATTTTGGAAATTCAAACCATAAGTTTGGTTTTTTCCCCTCTGGCTTGTACCAACAGAATGTGGCCGCCTGGTGTCTGAGCGGAGCTCTTGTCTTCTCCTTTGCAGGTGGGGATGGACTACCGGAACTGCATCCTCCGCCCAGGGGGCTCGGTGGATGCCTCTGACATGCTGCACAAGTTCCTCGGCAGAGACCCCAAGCAGGATGCCTTCCTGGCTAGCAAAGGGCTGGACGTGGGCGCCAGCGCTGTCCCCTTGGCTTGCTGAGCGGTTGCTGCTCCTTCTTGGCCCGAGGAAACCTCCCTCATCTGATTCTGTGTACGCTCAGAGGTGTCTGTTCACATGTCCCTGGTTTTTCCTAGGGCCAGAGGTCCTGGCTGGTGGTTGATGGATCTGTTGTAGAACTAACTTAGCAACAAGTGTTGAAAAGGCGGGGGGGAGGATCTATCTTGCTCCAGCATGGGGGGGGGGTGGAGAGAAGGTCTGGAAGGGGGAGTTTTGTGCCCCCTCCATGCAACTTTCCCCAAACCTAAGCTTGGTGAAGCCAGAAATAATGTCTCTATTTAGGTGGAGGGAAGGAAGAATATTTCCAAAACAGCAATAATTGGAGTAGATTAATGTTGGTTTTCATTAAACGCTGCCTGCTTCTTTACAAACAAGAGAGACTTTCTCAGACTTGAAATACTTAATTTCCATCTCTACGGGTAAATTGGGGAAAACCAGAGGGTGGTAAATTGCATCTTGATTTGCATCTGGATCATTGGTCTGTGCAACAACAGCACCTGGGCCAATCTCATTTGGAAGAATCCCTGGGATTTGCAAAGAGATCCTAGCCTTTCCCTCTCTCTGATCTGAGGGTATTTGCTCGCCTGGTTGCAGAGCTAAAAGCTGACCCTGAGTTCTGCTGACGGGCTTCAAAATAGCAGCAGGCTCAGTGAGGGGACAGCCTTGGCACTCCACAGCCCTCCTTCCCCATCCCTCCTCCACCCTATGCTGCTACTCCATTCTGCAGCAGTGTCACCTTTTGTTTACATCACTCTGACTTCCAGCACGAAACAGTGTTTGAGGTTGGGCTAGATGATCTCTGGGTACTTCTCAGCCTGGCCAGGGGCACCAACAGTCATCTTATTTATTTATTAGATCAAACAAGGTTCTCTTGGCTTGTAACGGGCATAGTTTTATTCAGTGGATTTGGTTGTGTTTCGTCTTCATCTAGGCTATGTGGGTTTTTTGAGGCAAGCTTTCAGTTCTTTCTTTCTTGTTGTGTAGTAGTGTGAGGCAGTTGGATCAGCTACCTTAATCCTGTTATCCCAGAGGAGCCTAAAGAAAAGCTCAGGAGCTGTAAATGTCTCAAGCTCTTGCTGTCATGGTTGCACTGTTGTTGAAAGATAGACCAGCAGGTTCCGTTTAAGTTTCTGTTCAGAGTCAGCTATAGGGTGGCAGCATTCCATGGGGCTTCTTAACATGATGAGGTTATTCTGGGGCAACAACTCTGGAACCAGAGCAAACTCTGGAGGTTGGTAGTGAGCTGAGGGTAATCACCCCAGGGCAAGATCAGCTTCTGCAGTCTTCGTGTGTGAGAGAGCCCTGGGTGGTAGAATGGACAGCACTCTTCCTGACATATAAGCAGAAAAGTAATACAACGAAGAGCAGGCAAGACTAAAAACATTTCTTCCCACTGTGCTAGATCAGCAGTCTCCAAACTGAAGACTGCTGCTACAAGGAAAATCTTCCCCAGTGTGTACGGCTCTTTGCATTCTGCAGGGGAAGCTGCAAAAGACCCCTACTACAGCTCCCAGGGGTCTTCTCTGCCAGCTGCCCATGTGCAGGACACCAGGCACATGGCTTGCTCGGGTAGCAGACCCCGAAAGCGGCTGCCCACAAAGACTCCTGGGAGCTGTAGTAGCTGTCTTCCATGGCTACCCTAGCAGAACGCGAAGCACTGTTTTATTTGTGCTGGGGGATAATCGGGGAGGCACCAGATCCAGCCTGCAGGCCGGAGTTTGGAGCCCCCTTGCTAGATCTTTACGTGGAGAAATTGTTAAACATGGGGTATTCTCCCTCCACCTGCAGTCTGAATTGATCCCGTCCACTTTTACTATCTCCTCCTCCTAAACTGGGCCTCGGTCATATTAGATCAATGTGCCACATATAAGGATATCAAGGTTGCAGTCTCTGGTGGGTGGACTGTTTCTTAGAGCAGGCAATAGCCAACTCCTTGAGCCTAGGGGGCCAGGATCTCCTGCGGAGTTGGATTTCCCCACCCCAGCTCTAACATCCTTGCAGATCAGAGAAAGTTCACGCGCGCGCACGCACACACACACACCAGTGCACAGGAAGTTGATTTGGGCAGCCAAAAGGAAGTGGGCGAGGAGATTACTGGACCATTTACTATTTTGCCTGGAAATGGAGAAGTCACCCTGCCAGGTAAGAACCAGCCACATGTCTGTAGGAAAGGGGTCGGAATCCATTTGCTGCCCCAACCCTCAGGAGTGCAGTGCCTGTGGATGACTCACAAGAGCTAAGCAAGGTCTAGAATCCTTCATTTGCATGCAACAAAATCCTGTGTACGTGTCCCACTGTGTTCAAGGGGCTTCATCCCACGGAGTTGTGCATAGGATTGCACACGCTCAGTAGGAGCTTATCTCAGGAGAACAGCTCTGATGACTCCACCGGCTCTGTAAGTCCTGACGGGGCAAATCAGTCTGGGTGGTTCAACTAACAGAAGGTCCAACGCAGCATGGGGCTTCCCCCACAAGCTGGCTTCTGTGCTGTTATAGCCACATACACCTATAGCCTGGGGTCTTCACTGGACCGTCTGTTCACACAAATGTTTCCTTTTGGATTATCACTGTTTTGATTGTCTGGGTATAACTTCCCATCTTTGACCATTCTTGGTTTCAGTCTTCGGGCTTTTGTCTCTTTCTGGGTCTATTCGTTGTACAGAACAAACACACTGAAATTAGTTTCGGAGGGGTGAATTCACGCTTGGGCCAGGGAGAGAATCTCACCTCTTGGTGACAGCCCCTGACATGCATATCAGAGGCATTGTAGGCTGTAACAGAGTTTTTGACTGTTCTTGAAGTGTGTTCTCTGGGGACTCTGGGCACTTTCCCAAGAGTTCCAAGAACGTTTATGTTCCAAGCCTACAACATGACCGCAGTGCTACGACAGAAAATTAGAAATTATGTGTTTTCTAGAGGTTTGATATACTGACAGTTCACAAGCTGTAGCCACCATTGTAACTTCTGCCCCATTTCATATCAATGGATTGTGGTTTCAACGTAAGCTTGTACCTTCTGTTTTGTAAAAGGTTGTACACTATACACAACCTGCTTTTCGTTTCAGTGACTGGATTTTAGAGTGGATGACAAACACCTTCCAATAAAGCTTTAAAAATTGAGTTTGGGAAATGGATTTTGCCTCCTGCATTCTGATCTGGGTGGGAGTTGGTAAGGAGCCAAATATTTTTTCCTTGTGTACAACACAGGATGGAGGAAGGTTTCAGGCCTTGAGCTGTAGGGATGGAGCTCTGCTTGGTTTGAACTGAAAGTTGTTTTCCAGGGGTGAATTTTGACAGGGCTACGTGTGTGGACATGTGCAAATTATTTGGGAAGAAAAACACACAAACCTACATTTCTTAATTCATCAGTTTTCCATCATCTGTTTGAAACAATATTGTTCTAACCACTGGGTGACTAATCAGCCTTGCTAATAGCCAAACATCAAAGAAACCCCTTTGCCTACCATTTTGTTTAAGTGCTTTTGATTTTCACTCATGCTCTAAAAAGCATGGAAATTGGAATGTAAAGTGGTCACCTTCAATGCTGTACCACGCAAGCGATAAAGATTTTGTGTAATCTCTCATATGAACTGGGCTTTACAAATTTTCTTTCTTTAAAAAATTTATATCCTGCCATTCCTGTGCTGAAGCAAATGCCCAGGGCAGCTTATAAATACTTTAAAAAGTGCAATATGTAAAACAACAATCTTTCAGCATCAGCATTCAAACATGCGGGGGAGGATGTCAACAGCAGTTGTATACCAACCCAAAGAACAGTTGTTAGGATTGAAGTAGCTACATTAGTCTCATCAGTTGTTTGTTATTTTTTGATGTCTATTCAGACAACCAAGATCTACCGTTGGGACAAAGTGAAAATATTGAGTTTAGGTTATATAAGCAGGAGGTTCTGGATAACCCTCTTAAGTTTTTTTTTTCCCCTCAAATGTCTCAACCTCAATTCTCTTCTAAATGCTGCATCTTAGATTGCTCTAAAAGGTATTACCATGCAATTACCATTATTGTCTATCCTTTTCCTAATGTTCCCTCATATGTTGGAGGGCTTGTGTGCCTCTCAGCTCTACTTCTTGCATTTCTTTGTGCTGCTGATTTTGCAGATCTTTTGCCCTTTGGCTAATTCTGTCCATAAAAATGAACAGATTTGTTCTGACCGAAGCTTTCATGCATTGGATACCACCAGAGAAGTAGGTTCAAGTCCACTTTGGCCTTAATAAATTTGCTAGTTTTAAGGAGCCATAAAGACTGTGCGTGAATATGCGACTTCTCTTGCCCTGAAATACAATAGTATTGTGGCCTGCAGTACTAGCATCTATCCTCCAGGGGGTGGTGTGGGATTGTTGCAGCTGCACCATGTTGTTCCAAAGTTGGACCAAGTCATCTTATCTGGGTTTGCCCATTGCGCTTTTGTTTGCAGAAACCAGATCTCTGATGTTCAGGGTGTGTCCAAAATGAGGGGAGAGGGCAGGGTTTATTTTAGGGTGCATTCTATTTTCAAATCAGTTTATTAAAGCCGTGTGTGTGTGTGTGTGTGTGTGTGTGTGTGTGTACACAAACTGAAGAGGATTAAGTTTAACTTCAGCTGCAGAGGCTCTTCAGTGCGTGTCATTGCATCTTTCCTGTGCATAGAGGCGAAACTTCTCAGGAGACCAGATTCCAAAGGCTGCTCATTTTGCCTCCTGTGACTCCATTCCTAATATTTTGGCAAACTCTTTTGTCTTTCTCCTTCCATCAAATAGGCTTCACCTTGTCTGTCTTTCTGCTCCCATCCCCTTTTGCGAAGGTATCTGTAGAATGTGGAGCTTGTGTTTTGTCCTTCTCTGATGGCCTTTGCAAAATCAGCCCTAGTCCCTATCGTGTGTCTGCCCCCCTGGAGAGCCCCAAACCAGTTTAGCTATAAGTGTATTATGTTGGCAAGTAGTTTGGGTGGGGTAGAGCATATAGGGATTCGAGCTGTTAAAAACACGTTCCCATATTAGGATTGTGGAGCTGGATGCAAGGCAGGCCCCACGCCCTGACTAGGTAGACATTCTTCCCATCAGCTGGTGGCAGTACCATGTGTTGGCCAAGGCACAACCATGACATATTAACGCATGCAATGGCATACTACCGAAACAGACCCTTGGTCTGTCTCACTCAGTATTCCTGCTCTGAGTGGCAGCCATTCCCCCAGCCTCACAGGGAGAAAGGGGGCTTTCCCATTACATTGTTTGAACTAGAGATGGTGGGGAATGAGCTTGGGACCTTCAGCATGCCAGGCAGGGGTGCTACCCCACAGAGCCATGGTCCCATGTATGTCAGACCCCACCTATCCAGAAGATTTAGTCAAGAGGGTTAATGCCTCCGTTTGCCTGAAGATAAGAGCTGAAGATCTGAAGGTCGCCAGTTCGGGACAGCCGGAAGTCTCTGTTAGCGGCAGACCTCGTTAATTGCGACTGATTAACAGCTGAGCTTCGGCTGCCTTGTGTGAGGGGGAGTTGTGCCAAAGTCAGCTGCTTCTCTGGTGGGAGCAGGGAAGCCATTTATCAGCCAGCAAGAAGACAAACGGGTGGCCAGAAAGAAGGACTAAATCCAGAAAGATCCATCTGTATGTGTGTAGTTCTTGGAAGATAGAACGTTTCTGTATAAATTGTAAAAACCTTCGGGTTTCTGAATAAAGTCTGCCCATGTAAACCGCCTTGAGTTACAGTCATTAGAGAAATCTGGTGACCTAAGAAAGGCGGTATATAAATCCAAGTATTATTATTATTATTATTATCCAGTTCTGGGTGCCACTGTTCAAGATATTGAAAGGGTCCAGAGAAGGGCAACTAGGATGGCGAGGAGGCTGGAGACCATGTCCTGTGAGGACAGGTTGAAGAAGTTGGGCAGGTTTAGTTTGGAGAAGAAACAGGAGGTGACATGGTAACTATCCACACGCATCTAAGAGGCTGTCCTGTGGAGTGGATTTGTTCTCAATTCCTTCAGAAGGTAGAGCCACACCAATGGGCTTAAATTACAAAGGTGGTTTTGATTAAATATACTATGTACACTGCTTTGAGAACAACATTTTGTTGAAAAGTGGTGTATAAATATGATTGTTATTGTTAATAGTAACAGTGGGACCTGCAGGATTTGACGTATACAGTGCCTGCAAAGCAGCTGCCTCCTGAAAGTCAGAACAAGCAAGGGGGAGAGCAAGCAGGTGGCCAAGGCCCATCGTGAACTCCCACTGAGCACAGCTAATTTGGGTGCTGCTATTTCCATCGGAGACACACATGAAGGGGAAAAAAAGACCAGACATCATAAATTGGGCTCAAGATTGGCTGGGGTGGGCAGAGAGAAGAGGCATGCAAGGCAGCCTAATAGTGAGTGAAGCACCCTGCTCAGAGGCATCACTTGGGTTTGCATTACCCGGTACGAGAGCTCATCGCATCACCCCCATAGTGGACCTCCTCCCATTTATTTATTTGGTGTGTTTGTTTAAATATATAACCATACAGTCACCCAACAAATCAGTAACCAAAATCAGTGGCCAGTTTGGTGACACATGCATAACTAAGAGTTCTCTTATTAGCTCTGATACGAAGAAATGAAAGCCGACATACTAACATCATATTGGTTCTCTGCTGGGTCATCTCATAACACCTCATTGGCTCTCAGAACAATCAGGATCATTGGTCAGTTTTGAGTCAGGGAAATCCATCTTTTGTTACGCAGGGCATAGTTTTCCTTAGTTGGCTAAAACATTTGATAGAATGCAGATATTTTAACGCAGTTCATTGCATTGCATTCTGCATTAAATTCAGCATCAAGTGATATGTAGCATAATGGTATTATTCAAAAATTTTGGTCAGTAGTGGTGTCACCACCACCCCGAATGTGTCACCACCCAGTGTGGTCCACCCCCATCCCCCGCCACACTACTGACCCTCTTCCCAGGAACCTTTAGGAGTGCAGTGCAATCTCCAAGGAACTGTTCTTAGCAATAATTCAGGCTGCAGCACTCATGCCACAAACTCATCCAGCAGCAGAAGGGTGTGTGTGTGTGTGTGTGTGTACACAAAATTGTCCTGATCCAGCAGGGCTCTTCTAATGCTCATAGGTGAGGATAAATGTATTTTAAATGAGCAAAATGAAACAAAACAAACTTGCAACTTTAATAAGAGCGCTCCTATATACCTGTAACGTTCTCCTCTTCTTTCACTGGCCCCTTCCCCATTATATGTGGCTATTCCCTTGCCCTGCAACAGCCTGTCCCGCACTGGCTTCTCAAGCAAAAATGGCTGTGAGTGAACACACAGTGTGTCTCGCATACAGGCTCCCTTTTAAAATGTGCTTAATCTCACCATGGGTCTGCTGGCGCTCATTTTAGAATAGCTTGCAATGCAGCTGCATTTAGCAACATGGGTTATCTCGGTTGCGAAGGGGTGCTGGAAGGGAAGCTGGGCCTGTATACAGTAGTTGGAATCTGTGTACCCCTGAAGCATGTATGTCAAAATGTCTCTCCCACACTGAAGAGTTATTTTCTAGGTGCAGATGCTTGTTTCCTCACCTGCATCTGTTTCCCACTCAACGCTCAGACTTTCTGAGCTTTTGCACCATCCCCACCTTTTGTTTAACATCCAGTTTGCTAGACTGTCTGCATCTTATTAAAAAATTGAAAGGTTACTACCCTGGATTTTCAGTGCAATCCTATGCATGTACGAACAGCCCTGTTGGAATAAGCCAAAGACCCACCTAGCCTAGCTTCTTGTATCTCACAGTGGTACACCAGATGCCTCAGGGAGCACACGAGATGACAAGATACATCCACTGAGACATAGGCCCCACTGCGTTCAGTAAGACTTATTCCCAGGTAAGTGTTTATAGGGTTGCAGCCTCAGTGCCATTTTGGCTGATCCTAATAAAGGTATTATAGTGCACTTTCCTTATCTGCAAGTTTGGGACCCATGGATTTGACCCAACTTGGGTTGTGACTCACACCAGAGAGCCTCTCTTATCTCCCGGATGTGACTGGAAAAGTCTTCCGGTTGCATCTGGAGGGTGGTCTGAGACACAGCAGTGGAGGTAGCATGCATCCTCGCCGATCCTCAGAAGGCCTCCTGGAGGCCTTAGAAAAAGTTCCAGTTTTCTAAAAACAAAACACCAAGTGCCTTTTTAAGGCCTCCCAGGAGACCTACTGAAGCCATGTGTGACCTCCCCAAGCCTCAGGACATCTCCTGGACTCAATAGGAAAGCGCGTCCGGAAGTCCTCTGATGGAACCAACCCAGGGATTTAATTATCCACGGGTTTCAATATCCATAGGGGATCTGGGAAGGGAACTCTGGTGGATACTGAGGGCCTACTGTACTGCAAGGGGGAATTTTTCTATGGATCCACACATCTACCTATGATGCTTACCCATTTCTGAAGAATACTACAGTACAGTACATGTAGCTATCAAAGAGGGTAATTTTTGACAGTAAAAGAACACCATCTGAAGTGTAATAATAATGTAGAATTTATACCCTGCCTTTCTGCCCCCATTATGGGGGTAGGGGATGAGTGTGCAGGAACCCTTCACCCCAATAGAAAAGCTCCATGTGTAAGTAATATGGGAACTGTATATCTCCGGAGAAGCCAGTCCTGTTCAACAAAGGTCCTCTGAACCATTAATTCTAGTTGCGTTTTTGCCTTTTATTGCTTTGAGTTCAGCATACTTGGAATTTGGCACCTCTTAATTAATCAGCTTCCATTCCCCATAGATAATGGGCCTTCAATTACAATTCAATTTACTTGCATTCTTTTTTTTATTTTATAGCAAAGGAACATATTATGAAAAAAAACAAGTAATTAAAGCTCCCTCCTGGAGCTCAGAAGCAATTAGTGGGGAATCAGTGGATTCAATAGAAATAAATAAAAGAACTTGCAAGGAGGAAGGAAGCTTCTAACTAAAGGCACCATAGCTCTAAAAAGCTTCAATAGAGCTTTGCAGTCATATTGCTGATGTCAAATTAGGTTTAATTGGGCGGGGGAGGAGGGAATAATTGCAAATCAGGCCTGAAAGGAATCCAGGAAAATAATAACAGCAAACACTGGAATGCAAGATATTGGAAATGTTTAGGTTTGTCATTAAAAATGGTGCCAGTGGAAGGTGCGAATGACGGGACCAAGCACTGAGCCTGCGTGGCATATGGAAGAATGACAATGTGGGCCAGGGGAGTACAATGAGGACTGGGTTAACCTTGCCAGCTCCTTACTCCCCCGTCTTTGGGCCAGCTGATCACCTGATGTGCTTTGCTGTAGTGACAGAGAACGTGTGACATTCTTGAGCCATGTTTTTCTGAAAGGTGGTGACATGCTTCTCCCCAAGACCTTGTAGCTCTCAGAGGCCTAATCTTCAAATGGGGTGGGGGAATGAGCCCTGTGATTGTGGCTCCAGTGGCTTCCTGGAAAGAGTGCATAGCATTGCCCTATAGGGGAAAAAAGCAGGTACTGTACACATGGCCTCTGCTCAGTCCAGTGCTGGCCTCACCTACCTGATATGGCAAACAGGCAGCGGCACAGCCCAGGAACGTGGCAGAGATCGAGGAGACCTTGCTCGCCAGATTTTCTTTGGGCTAGCTGGTCCTCAGCACTGGCTCCTTGTGGCAGACGTTTAGAGACTGTTTTGAGAGATCCTATGGGTGGATCAAATTCTTGTCGCTGAGTGGCTGCCCGTGGAAATGGGCATTCTGCACATCCTCAGATGCACATTCCAGGATTTGGAACAGGGGAGGGTGACAAGGCGGAACACAGATGAGCAAATGCCATTCAGCCACTTGACCAGCCAGTATTGGGGTGCCTAGTGTTATTTCTCCATCACAACAGCCTTATGGGTAATCCTTGTTTTAATTGACAGATGCGGACCATTTGCCCAACATGGTGGCGAGAGGATGTAGCATTTGAACTCTACCCTGAGCACAGAAGTGTCTTGTTACAACTCTGGCCCATTCTTGCTCGCAAGGGGGAAATACTGACACAAACTCGCAGATCTTCCGTGCTGCTCCTCTTGCTAATTTGAGGGATGGAAAATACAACAGTACATTCTAAGAATGCCCTCGTAAGGCAGAAAGATAATGTAGAGCTAATGATTTTTACCCAGTTTTACCTTGGGGAAGAGCACCTCATTTCGTTGCACCCAGTTGTGAGTGTAATGACAAATAAATTTCTTATGTCTTATGTCTTATGTCTTATTTTCCCCACCCAAAGGCTGAGGCTGAGAGAAAGCCTAAGGCCCTCTCCTGGGGAGAAGCAAGATTTGAACCCCAAATGTCCAAACATCTGCATTCACTATACTACAAAGCTATTCAGATTCTATCCCACTCTGGTTGATTGGCTGTTTGCAGACTGGATGTGCAGTTAGAGCCTGTGGTGTAGATAAGGGGGGCAGGGGGGTGCATTGTCCCAGGTACAACACCTTGAGGTATCTTAGAGTGCAATCCTAAACTGCACTGTATTAGCGAGGCCGGCGGGCCTGCGCCAAATCCAGCACAGCTTCAGTGCACTGGGGAGCCTCCCCAGGGCAAGGACACATTCACACTCTTGCCCCAGGGGAGGCTTCTGCCTCCCCTATGGTCTCCTCAGATCTGCGCCTGCTGAATAGGAGGACCCTGTGTGACCTGAATTAGGCAGCATGGCCTGGGGACAGCCTAACTGCCGCATCCCATCTCCACCCCCTCCCTGAGCCTGCATGCCTATGAGCCCACCCACCTCCCACCCAGTGGCATTGTGACGGGGTGGGGGTGGGCCGTACCAGGTGGCACGCATGGGGGTGTGTGACACCACCAGGGAACAAAATTGCTAAGATCGCGGTTTTAAAAAATACCATCATGCTATATACCGTTTGGGTGTGGAATTTCATCCTGAATTCAGTTAAAAAACTGGAGTGTAATATCTTAATTCTATCAAAAGTTATGGCCAAAAAACAAAACCCCCAAAATATAACTTTTGATGTAAAATCGCAATTTTTTTTAAAATCACGGTTTTACAGAATAATACCATCATGTTCAATACTGTTGGATGTGGAGTCTCACCCAGAATTCAATGAAAAAAACCAGAGTGTAATAACTTCATTCTATCGAAAGTTATGGCCAAAAAACTAAAAACTGAAAATATAACTTTATGGAAAAAAATCACAATTTTTTTTAAAAAATCATTATTATGAGTTTTTCATTATTATCTCATTTCCATGTATCAGAGCTAATACTAGAACTTTAATTGTGTGTGTGTGTCATCAAATTGGCCACGGATTTTTTGTTGGTTACTAATTTGCTGGGTGACCTGTACTATAGTTAAATAAATAAATAAATAAATAAATAAATAAAGTTGATGGGGGGGGGGAACACCAACCCTAGCAATAACACTGCATTTAGGTTGTGCATATGGTATTGTAATTTATTCTGTATGGTTTGGGAGGAGGAGATTCATCATGGGGGGTGACGCGCTGACCTGCCGCTCCAGGTGATGCAAACTCTAGTGACACCACTGCTCCCTCCTGCATGCTCTCCCCACGCCCAGAACCACTTTTGTGCCAGCTGAGTTTGGCTGGTGCAGGAGTGGTACTGCAGTGCCTCTGCTCGGTGCCAGTAGGCCAATGCTGCTGCTAGCATTGGCCCAATGGCACTAGCGCCGACACGGAGATGCTGGTCTGCGCTCCTGTGTTGACGCTAGTGATGTTGAGCCGGCATAAGCATATTGTGTAGCCCAATGTCAGGATTGCGCCCTTAGTCTGCCTCCAAAAAGCACTTCTGGTTTTCGCTGAAGCCACCCCTTTAAGGCATGGTAGAGGGAGGATCTAGTCTCCAAAATATGGCCCAGGAGCCAAATCCAGCCTGCAGCAATTTAAAATATTAAGAGCACAATCTTAAACTGGAGTTAGGCCGGCATAAACTAAACCAGCAAAGTTTGGCCGGCACAAGGGCCACCGTAAAGCGTATTTGGACTACTCTCTGAGTCAGGGAGGATGGTGCCAGTCTGTGTGCTACCTCTCTGACTTTGAGAGTGGACCAAGCATACTTTACGGTGGCCCTTGTGCTGGCCAAACTTTGCTTAGCTTTTGCCGGCCTAACTCAGTTTAGGATTGCGCCCTTAATGTTTTTACTCACTATGTATCCTTCCTCAGTTGAAGGATGGCATCATTTCTTTGTAAATGTCACATTTCTCTTTTGTTCTGAATCATACGCTGATTACAAAAAAAAAGATTCAAGTAGAACTTATTCATTCATTTCAATTTCATTCATTCATAAAACTGATTTTTTTCGGCCTGCAAAAAACTGAAAAATATACAGTGTAGCGCCCGACCTGAAATGTTTGGACTTTGGACTATCCCTGAGCAGTGAGAGTGAAGGATTCCAGGAAAGGTTTGGGGTGCAGGCCTTGCCTGATCAGTGTTGGCCACTCACATCACTGCGTCCATTCCACAGCAGTGCAGGTATATCGCTGTGATGGGGGAGGTAATGCAATCTGTTTTTGCTCTGCTTCCTTCCTTGTGGGGAACCAATGCCGGCTTCTGCTGCCATCACAGCAGCTCTGCCTGGGCATAAGATCGATATTTCCAGCCCTGACCTTTCCTGCTGGGCTCTGCACAGATTAATTTCTTAAAAAGCTAGCTGCTGGGGTTTGATTCTGGAGGAATGCTACACGCTCTTGAAGTCCTGCCCCTCTATCACGAGGGTACCTTGGGGTCAGTTGCAATGAGAGGGTGAGGGAGGAATGCATGCACTCTGCACGTAGCAATAGGCACTCTGCTCAGGAGTGCCAACAAGCTTTCCATCTTAGATGCCCTGTTCTTCCATCCCCCAGATGAGAGGGGATCAGCTGTGGATAACAAACTATTTTTTTAATGCCTCATCATAGAAGCAGACTATTACTACAAAGGGGCCTGCAAGGGGGTGGGCTCAGGGATATTTCAGCCCTTTTCTCTGAATTTTCAGATTGTCTTTTTAAAGTGTGCCTTCCTTTTACTTGTGCAAACACAGGGCAAACCATACAGGCAGGATTCAATCAGCTCCTGCCTTTTTTTTTGGCCAATGAATGCCAGGCTGCAATGATAACTCACAGGTAGTCCCTTAGTGATATAAGTTAAACCTTAAAAAGTGTCAACCTACTTAATACAATAAATACAGGCATCACATGAGATTTTCTGGGGCAATGCAACACCCACAATTTTCTTGTATTTTTATTTTAAGAATTTACACCTTGCTTTTTTTCCCTCCAGGGGACCTGTGTGGCTTACAAATACCAATCAAAATCACAATAAAATCTTGACTTCTGGATTTTCCAGCAACCCCTACCACGACCTACAGAACTCCCTATGAAATGCCTTCAGTCATTTTTGCTCTTCCTTTTTCTCAAGTCATAAAAACAATTTTTTTTCCTACTAAACATCCATGTTTGCATGGACACATTCACTGAAGCCTATGAACATCATCCCCTCCCCAACCTTACACACCTCCTGATCACTCAAAAATGATCTCATGTTGCTTGCAAAAACCTACAGCCTTCTATTCAACAGCTCTTCATTTAACTGGGGTTCAAAAAGGTTTAGTGCCCTTCCTCTCGTGGGGAAACATCCTTCCTCATGTGGTAGCATCTGTCAATAATTTTGAAGCCTGGGATTCGAGAAATATTCCTCCATGGCAACAGATGGCCAACGATAGCAATTTTGCAGGCAGAAGGTCCCTGGCAACCTCTTCAGGTAATAATGGATCCCAGGTAGCAAGCGACAGAAAAGGCCATTCCCTGCATGAGACCCTGGATAACTGCTGCCAGTCAGACAACACTGGGCTGGATAGACCAGTGGTCTGATAGTGTAATGAGCAAACATCTACAGCTGTGCTCTTCTGCTTTTAGCTAGAGGGGTGATAGCTCAGTGGGTAGAGCACATGCGTTGCATGCAAAAGATTCCAGGTTCTATTCCCAGCATCTCCATATAAAAGGATCTCAGGTAGGAAGGTTGGAAAAGCCCAGGAATCTTGAAGAGCCCCTTGAAGAGTAGAAGGCACTGGGCTAGATGGGCCACTAGTCTGACACCAGCATCATATGCTTAGGAAAAGGTTTTGCAGAGCTCCATGCGAATACCTCTGCATGTAGGCTGAACTCTCTCTCTCTCTCTCTCTCTCTCTCTCTCTCTCTCTCTCTCATCCCTCATCACTTTCTTCTCTGAGACTTTTTGATCTTCCTTTGCCATCTCCTTCTTCTACCCCATAGTCCAGAGGTTCCCAAACTGTGCATCTTGACACCCCAGGGCATTGCAAGGCACTCTACAGGGCATTACGGAGTGTCAGCCAGTCAGCAGCGAAACCACACTGTGACACCGCAAAGGACATAAAGAGGCTTGAATCACCAACTGAGCTTCTGCATGCAGTTTTTGTATGTTGGGGGAAGGCCTGCCCAACCTCCTTCAGCCTCTTACTGTACTTTGCAGTAGCGTGCTGTGGTCTCTGAACCTGGAAGTAACTGGCGATGACACAATCATCAGTCACTTCTGGAATCTGCAGGCTGCATTTGCAGTGCAAGGGGGAGGGGCTTTTTGGGCTCCAGAAGCTTGGGAAGCGCTGCCCTAGTCCACTAGAACCTCAATCCTGCACACTTTCTGTACCTTCTCTAACCTCCATCTCTAACCTCCTCCCTGTTCTCAGCCCATGTCCTTCACTATTCCATCAAGGATCTTGCCCTGATCTGGAAAATAAACCCCGCCTCCCCAACACTCAAGACACCCACACGCCGCCTTGTGATACAGTCTCCCCCACTGCCACGACACGACTGAGACGCTCCATGCTTCAGAGCATCTGGATGTGCTTGATCCACTCAACCCAACTCGACATCCTCCAATCCTCCTCAACACCATCTTTTTCCTCCGCTCAGAAAAATGAAATGTACTGTGAAATGGAATGGAGCAGGGTCTGACTCCGAAGCTCGCAAGCAACCCTGGGATGGAGGAGAATTCAATCTGCCTCCAGCAATTGGAGGGGGGGTTGCTACAGAGAGTGCAACATGCGCAGGGCATACTCCACCCTCTCTCGGAGGGGCAGCGTCCACCCCTGCTGCATCAGGGTCTCCAGTGGAAAGGTCGAACTCATTCGCTGGCGGTCCACGAAGGTCAAGAGGTACTTTCCAGCAGAGCGGGACAGTACAATCTTTGTGCGATCATGGTAGAAATTAACCTGGAGTGAGGAAGCCAAAAAGAAATGAGAGCATCGGGGTGGGTGACAGAGAGCAGCTGGGGTGTATGTACAGGGGTGAAGGGCAGGAGGTACCCCGTAACGTAGCATTTTTGCAGCAAGGAAGGTCTAATCCTGGCCAAGCTGTTTGAGGACAAAACTACTTTGTCCATGGAGCTCTTCATGATGGCATATTCCTAGAGGAGCCCCATTCAAAAATCTGTATCTTGCCCTTCGCTGTTCATAGACTCATCATTCAGTGGTACATGTAGAATTCCCAGGTTAAATCCCTAACTGTTTCTTTAAAAAGGGCTGAGAGAGAGTCTTCTCTGCCTGGCATCCTAGAGAGCCACTGCCAGTCAGTTCAAGCAATACTAGAATCCTAGAATATTGGAGTGGGAAGAGGCCTTGGAGGTCATCTAGTCCAACCCCCTGCACAGCGCAACCAACTAAATCGGCTGCTTGAAAACCTCCAATGAGGGAGAGCCGACCATGTTACTGAGGTGGATGGAACCGGCTGCCTGGATAGTACAAGATGTACAAGATGCTGGTACAAGGTGGCTTCACACACAATGGACAGGTGAGGTTCAGTCATGTTCACACCATCACCATCCTAGTTTCCTGATTTCTTAGGCTTGGACTTGGCTAGCAATGGTGGGACAGAGTCTGCACCATGAGGTTGGGAACAACTGCGGTGAGAAAATCAAGTCATGATTATTAAGGTCATTGTTAATTTACCTCTGCAAACGGGACGAAGAGGCACTTTTTCAAGCAGTGCTCCCCTTGTATTTAGCGGGGGGGGGGGAACTAGCTTTCCCCATTCACCTTAGCTTTTCTAGTGGCTGTTTGCTGGTGTTTCTTCCGCAGCCTTTTCGATTGGAAGCCCTTTTGGGCCATTTTAGATACAGTTGGTCCTGGACCCCTCTGGATGCAGAAATGTATGGCTAATGAGATCCGCAGTCAGACCTCTGGATGCGACTGAAAGTGCCTTCTGGCGCAACCTCCCCACACTTCAGAAGGTCTGCCTGAGCCTTCCGAAAGACAGTTTTTCAAGAAACCAGAAGTGCAGTTTTGAAGGCTCTGGCAGGACTTCTGAGATGAGGGGAGGCCATAAACACCTGGATGATGATGAGCGACTGAATTTGATCTTCTGTGTAAATCACTTTGTGGACTTGTTTTTGTTGAAAAGCAATATATTAGCAATAACAATAGCAATAATGTGACCAATGGAGCCCTTTTTCAGATGCCTCTTCCATCAGATATCACAGGGTAGTGACAAGGAAAAGGCACTTCTTGGCTGTGGAATCCCATTTGTAGAAACCCATTCCTTTGGGAGGCTCACCAGGCGCATAC
The DNA here is from genome assembly GCA_029204185.1 of Lerista edwardsae. Classification (NCBI taxonomy): domain Eukaryota; kingdom Metazoa; phylum Chordata; class Lepidosauria; order Squamata; family Scincidae; genus Lerista; species Lerista edwardsae. The sequence goes on along the minus strand of JAJKFI010000175.1, from coordinate 845,797 downwards.
CTTCATGTTTTTTTTTTCCCCAGTGCCAGGCAATTTTGTTTTTATTCTTTTAACTTTAGGATATTATGATTTTTTAACAGGGCTCTGTACTGCACACTGGGTCACAGAGGTCCTTCCTTCTGCATAAATGTACACAAGACTGCTTTACAAAGGTTGTAAACTGCTGATTTCTGCTACTGATTTGATGTTCTGCTGTTTAAAGGTGTCTAAAATGCTTATCTCCTTTATGTTTGAATCATAAGCCACAGGCACAGATACTCCACCCATACCTCTTTTTAAATGCCTTGCAAGGATACCTGTAGCTTACAGGAGAAGTAAGCTGGAAAACGATTGCAGTGGGCAGTGTGTGCATGCATGCGAGTGTGAAAAGAGGGATGTGAAGGGGTGGATGTGTGCAATGTGGGATGTGAAGGCAAGAAATTACCTGCAAGGTTCCATCGTTGAAAAGCATCAAGAGGGCTTCGTCAGATTTTGCAAAATGCAAGAGGTACAAGTAATCTGTGGAGCTCCCAGGATCAGCCAGCTGCTGCCCGCCCTGTGAAAGAGCAAAGATTTCAACCCAGACATAGAAAAGACCAGGACACCAGGGTCAGAGGGACCATGGAGCCGCCTGCCCCTTCAGCCCCTCAGCTCTGGACAGTGCAGTGGCCAGCCAGATGCCCCTGTGATGTCCATCAGCAGAGCGTGAAAGCAACAGACCTCCCCTGTTTGCTTCCACCTGTCTGGTATTCAGAAGAACCATTCAGGTTTCATGGCTGAAATGTGTCTACATACCACTTAAAGCCATCTAATTCTAAACCATCAACAAATCTTGCAGCAGTGAGTTTCACGAGTTCATTATACAATACAGGTCCCATCTCCACCATGGGTTCCAAACTGGAAAAAAAAAAACTGGTTGTTCTAAAACCTTTCGAAGGCATGCAGCCTCCCCAGGCCTCAGAACACACCCCAGATGCAAGCAGAGCACAGTTCCGGTTGTGTCCAGAGGTCCCGTGTGTCCTGACCTGTGGATTTCATTATCTGCGGGTTTCAGCATCCGTGAGGGTTCCAGGAATGGAGCTCCACGTGGATACCGAGCCATAACTGTTTATGAAGGACTTCCTTTGCCTGCCTTGAATTTATAGCCAATTGAAAAATTCATGCTTTAAGGCTGGGAGAGAATAATGTCTCTGTCCCCCTCATTCATTCTATAACTCACCTCTATCAGGACCTCAACTTGGAAGGAATAGAGAAACTTTTCAAAAGTTTTTCCTTTTCTGCATTCCCCCCTCCCAGCTCTACTTGAGACCCCCCCCCAGCCCCTCACCTCCAGCAGCCACTGCTGCATGTACTGCGTGAAGAAGTGAAGGATGTCCATTTTAACAGTCAAGAATGCTGGGACCTCCCTCTGCGAGAAGACTGCAGGCTTGCGGGCCTCCCTGCAGTAGCAGACATGCCTGGAAGGGGATATAAGAGAGGGCACAATCGAATCATAAGGCTGGGATGGTCCAGGGCAGGAGGGGTCAAACTCATTTCATACAGTGGGCCATCATACATTCATGATGCTGAGGGCCAGAATTGATGTCATTAACCGGGAAGTGATGTCATTAAGCAGGCCAGGAGCAGAAATTAAAAGAAATTAGGAACTCATTAACGGCAAATGACAGAGAAGAAAAATATGCAGATCTTGCTCGTATTTTCAAGATATGGGAGAGCCCAGTTATCACGTGGACTACCCTTTTAGCAGTGACATCTCCTCAGATGCTTAGTGGCTAAGAGCAGTTGATGGTGGTACATGAAGGAAAAGAACATCCCTCTATCCACCCAGTGACCCTTCTTCACACTCTTTCCAGCCCAGCAACTTGCATCTAGCGGCTGAAATTGAAATTTTGCAATGGGGGTTATTCATCTGCACTGAACATGCACCCTGAAGGAGAGGGTGGGGAAGGTGGGAGATACCCACTGGTGCTGCGGGCAGAGTGCAACGTGTGTCCCATCAGCAAGGAGGACCCCTGTCGATCCGTCAGAGACCAGGTAGCCAAATCCGTACTTGTTGGAGTAGTCCACCCATTTGGTGACCATCCGGATGGGACTTGCCTGGCGCTGGTTCCTGTGGTTCTGCTCCACTGCAGAGACAGAAGGAGAGAGACTGTTGAAGAACTCAGCATCCTAAAACTCCCATTTCTCCCTCCTTTTTATTTAATTAACACATTTTCGTTTTCTAAAATATGGTTTGGCTGTGGTTGCTTTCACACTAGAGACCCACTTTTTCTCCCCCCCCCCACCTTCTCTGACTTTTTAAAAGGTGCCAGGATGAAGAGGTGCATCGTGCATTGTGGTCGGTGGGGCAGTGCTGGGGATGGAGGCCAGCCCTGGACCCTGGGTACCCCCAGGTTTAATTAGGAAGCCATCCTGTGTTGTATCTTGATTAGTCAGCTTCTGCTTCCACCCACTGAGGAGGCTAATTACTGCTGCTTACTTTCGTTTTTTGCTTTTATCGCAGTGCTATTTTGCACTAAAAGAAGGGAAAAAGTAATAGTGCGGAAGCCAGCAATTAAACTCCCCCTCCCCCCCTGTGGAGAATTAAGGGGCCTAATTAAGGGGTCATTTAACAATACTTCCTCAGCTGTGATCAACAGGAGGCAATAACCAGGGCAGGGCCTGCAAGTGGAAATCATCTGATTAGAGGCACAGGAGCTCTGACAAGCCTCCTTTGGGTCTTGCTCCAGACTGGACAGCTGGCAGTGCAGTTTATGGGTTACTGGAGCAAAAATGGCCACAAATCAACTCTGAGCTAACCCAGACAAAAATTGGGTTACCCAGGGTAACCCAGACAAAAGTTGGACTGCAATGATTTGACAACACTGTCATTGGGATTCACCATAAAACTGTGTAAATAGGCTGGGAATTTTAGTGTGGATGCAGTCATGGTAGTACTTGGAATCCTGAACTAGGAAAAGGTCAAGTCCTGCCCCATGGTGAACAGCAAAAGCTAATGAGCTGATGAGCTACTGCAGGGAGAGTTTGGGGGAGTGTATCAGAAGGCTGGCTGGCAAGAACAGGAAACAACCTTGAAGACTGTCCTGGCTTATGATTTACAGTAGCCTGCTGAAGCTCAATGGCATGCAGCCAGAGGAGAGAACCACACTGTCAAGGCTACATCTGGGACCTAGGGGGTCTGTGAATCTTCCACAGAACATATTGTAAAAAACTCATTGAAAATGGTAGTTCAGATTAGCCTGACCATGCAAACTGCCTTGAATGCAGTCTAAAAAACTGCATTCAAGGCAGTATATAAATAGGTACATACGTATGTATTGTAACTCCTGAGCAGGGTAAAGACACAGGGAAGGTCAGAAAGACACCAGAATGTAGTCAGGTTGTTTCCCAGGTAAGCAGACCAAGCAGAGGGGAGATTGTGACACTCCCAGCCTTACCCAGGGGGATGGTCTTCAGGCAAGTCCGCAGCACTTGGTCAGCTTTCTCAATCACACTGCCAGGGGTCCACTTGGCATCTGCTGGAGAGAAAGGGGAGGTTGGATTAAAGTTGGATTCACTGTGAGTAAGTTATCATGGCTCCTTCCTAGGGAGCTGCTCCTGTACCTTCCACAGCAAACCAACCCCGAGTAACGATGTGGAAAGCTTGTCCAATTGCTTTGTTTTCATTGCGGGAACATCTGTCTGTGCCGCCTCCAGCAGCCCCAGCTGGCTCCCGACTCTCTGCCCCACTCTGGCCCACTCACCCTCTGCTTCAGACCAGCTGTTGTTCAAAGAGCCCTTCATGAGCAAGCGAATGGGGAAATTGCTGGGATCCTCAGTGATGGTCTCCCTCCCCTTTTCTTCTTCCTTGGAGGTGGTGGGGAAGAGGAAGAAGCAACAGGGGAGCAATCCGTAAACCCAAAGGAACAGAGAAAGAATCAAATTTCTGCATCCCACAATAGCACCAGAAAGAGGGTTTTCAATTTGCCTCCCACCCCACTTCACAATCTTTGAAGAATCCCATCTCCGCCCTTGTAAACATATAGAAACACACAGGCCAGCACACATTTTACTGTCAAAAGTTAGACCTATTCCTGGCTGCATTTGGGGTGCTGATTCCAAAAAATAACATTGTTTTTGCCCAATCACGTCTTGTTTTGGAGTTGAGGCTCAGCCTCGTTAGTGAATGGTTCAAGCAGCTTCCAGGAAGCCATGGGTAGACTTCCACACAAGAAAGCTGCTTGAACCATTCACTAACAAGACTGTGCCCCAACTCTGAAATTAGACATTGGGCAAAACTGATGCCATTTTTGGAATCAGCACCAAAATTCATTTAAAAATAATAATAAATGTTGATAAAAGTTTGTTCTGACCCTCAATTTCGCAGGCCTGTATAATTAATCCTTAGCATTTAGTATATATACACAGACACAAACACACATTTTGTGCTCATATATACCACTTTCATGCATTCAGTGCCTTTCTGAACAAGAACACATTTTCTTATTCTTGTCTTGTTGGAATTCTCACAATCATCCAACCATCAGGAAGGTGCATCTTACCAGGCTGGGATGTTCTACAATGGGGCATTGTGGCAATCCTTGTGGCAGGTTTTCTTTCTGAGGCAAAAGGTTCACTGTGTGACAAAAGGCAGAGATGTACAGTGGTTAGGTTGCAGGAGTACATTTTGCAGGCCTCTCCATTGCTGGATACATCAAGGACTCACCGCTTGATTCATTTAGGCTGCAGTCCTGTCCTTGCTTACCCAAGAGTAAGCGTCCTTGACTGAAATGGCATTGACTTATGTGTAGACAGGCATAGGATTGGGCTCTCAATAGCCTTATATTTTGCCCTTTGCACCAACATTCTACCAAAACAGTTTATCAGGACATTAAGACTGTGCAAGGATAACATTCAGCAAATGGGTGACTCAGTCCTATGGAGGACCTACAGCAGCCAATCTTGCGATCGGCTGCCAGAAGTCCTCTTGCAGCACTGCAAAAGGCACACCTCCGTCTTACATTACAAAAGGTGGGACTCCCACGGCTGGAAGCCCTGCACCTGTGCCAGCAGCTCCTGGACACTGTGCCCGAGCAGGTAAGGTCAGGGACCAGGCAGTTGGGGATGGTACAGGTTAGGATCTCAGCGGCAGCAGCACATACCAGAACCTATATACTCCGTCCCAGGCCAGACCTGCCCCTAAGAGGCTCCTTGGACTCACACCAACAAAAGAGCTGGTATAGATCAGAGAAGGCCCTTTGGCTGTCAGGTGACTGATGGAGAGATAAGTAAAAAACAATTTACTGGTCTGGTTTCACCACCACTCCCACCTCCAACATAGCATGCTGCAGCTGCATGGCATAAATGGGGTGGGGGACAGGATTCAGCTGCAATACCGTATTCTGAAACAGAGTTAACAGAGGATCTGCCTCCATGGCTTGACATTGTAAACTTGAAAGTTAAAATTGTTTAACAAAAAATAAACTAGAAATAGTAAAAGTGAAAAGATAGACAAATCCATTCTGTTCCTAAGATAGAGCCCCAAAGGACACCGTAAAGGACACTGGACACTGGCACAAGGGACACCACCGTAAAGTATGTTTGAACCTCGGAGTCCGAAAGGCCAGCACACAGATGTGCACCATCCTCCCCGATTCCGAGAGTGGTCCAAACATCCTTTGTCTGGGCCAAACTTTGCTGGCCTAACTGTGCCGGCTTAACTCCAGGTTAGGACTGTGCTCTAAATCATGTTCTAATATAAAACATGTAAAAAGAAATGATTAGATGAGCGGCATCATTGTTTGTTTGGTGAAAAGTTATTCTCCTAGGATAAAAAGCCATAAAAAGATCTGCAGTGTCCAACAACGATGAACAAACATTTAGATCCTAATTGCCGTGAAGCTGCTTTGGGAACTAAACTAAAAGTGGTGCATATAAGGAAACTCACTGATTCAATTTGGATTCATTCAATTTCTGATGAATTTTGTTGAACTAAGTTTAACAAGAGCTTTTGCTGCTTGGCCCCCCCCCCCAATCCAGGGCTTGAGGAGCAATAAAAGGTGAGGTTGCTGCCGAGCACGTGGAGAGCCCTGCCTAGGCTCTGGATGGCTGAAAGAGTTTTGAGATCTGAAGGTGTCAAATGGAAGCAGGCTCTCCCCAAAGGCACCTCCTGTTTGGAAGAGGGCTGTGCCCTGATCTTGTTCCCTCCCCTTCTCCACTCATCCATCTAAGAATACTTGTTCTAATAATACTCACCAGTCCTGGATCCCTGGCAGGGGGAGCCCCGGAAAAGAACCTTTGCAGCTTTTTGGAAGAATTTCCTAAGAGGGTTGGCGAGAGAGAAGATGGGGGCAGAATGACAAGTTCGGGAGGACAGCCTGGCAGGAGTGAAGCCCTGGTGGGAGATTAAAAAGAAACAGGATTATCCCCACCTCTCAAAAACAAGCTCCAGGTTGCTCAAGATGAACAGCCCGGAAACAGGATGTTGGGAAACAGGGTGACTTCTGGAGAAGAAGAACGAGGACTAGACCTGGGGGCAGTGGCAGTGGCGAGAGTGCTGGGTGGGCAGAAAAGTGGGGACGTGACTCAAAGCAGAGCAGGGAACCCCAAAATCAGGTGACTGAAGAAATGTGGGCAAGAGTCGGGGAAAGAGGCAAGGAGTCACACAGAAGGGTTCATGGGCAAAAGGGAATGGAGGGATTAAGGGGCCAAAGAACTGATGAAAATTCTATATAGTCCTTGATAGACCTCTATTTCTACTCTCCATCTATTTGTCTAATCCCCTTTTCGAAGCCACCAAAACCAGTGACTAATACCATATCTTGTGGCAGTAAGTTCCATAAATTAAACCAGTGGTTCCCAAACTATGGGCCCAGGACCCAGTGTTTAGTGGTTCATGAAACTGGCAAGATAATTTAGGCTACATGCATCAAGGGTTAAACAAACTGCTACGGGGGGGGGGAAGCACTGCTTCTCAGTCACCACTATAGCCACACCCCTCGGCATGTTAATATCAGACAGCAGCCTCAAGAGCCTCCAAAACGTTTGAGAACCACTGAGTTAAACATTATTTAAATAAATCCTCTATTTTATTTGCCCTGAATCTGCTAACCATCATTTTCCTCGGTACCCAAGTTCTAGTATCATGAGAGATGGGGGGGGGATTCTCTCTATCTAATTTCTCTAAACTTTTGATCATGCCCCTCTTTTCCTAAATGCATCAAGTTCCTTCCAGAATTTTTATTCTTTCTAGAATTTGGTGAAGTCTTTTGCTTGAAAAATAACTCCAGGAAAGAGACTCTCTGACACTTCCCCTGTATTTGTTAAAAAACCTTCTTCAGGGATGCAAGTGTGCAATCCTTCTGGCCCCCCCACCGCCCCTTTGACCTAAATTGCTCTCTCAGTTCCACTCTCCCGCCCTCCTCTGCCCATGAACCGCAGGAGGGCTTCCACCCTCCCAGCGTGGTTCCAACCCTAATTGCAAGCCCTTCCCCAGACCTGGCTGAAGAAAGGGTGGTTGAGGGCCTCCTCCAGGCTGGGTCGAGCGGCTGGGTTGGGAGCCAGCAACTTTCCAATCAGCTCCCGGGCACTGGGCGAGAGGTTGCTGGGCATGGGATAGCGCCCCTCTCGGATGCACTGGTACATCTCTTGTTTGTGTGTGATCTCAAAAGGGGAGCAGCCGGTCAGGGCAGTGTACCTAGGAAAGGAAAACAGGCAGTCTGTTCTGAAATGGTTATATTTCATAGGCATACTAATGCTCTTTTGGTTATTTCTCTGTTAAATCCTGTGTGTATAACCGTGTGGGTTTCTTCCCTCCTCCTTTTGCTAGTGTTTGTTTAATTGCATAGATTTTCTTTGTGGGAAATCTCGGGTTATAGGTAGGATGGAGGGTTAGTTTCATCCAATTAGAAAGAAAGATGTCCTTTCAGCCATAGGATAAATGCCTCAAGGACTGCCCAGGGGAGAGCCGAGCAAATGACTCTTGTGAACTTGAGAATGCAGGTGGAATTCACTGTGCAGCTTTCATTAGCTTTAGAGCCATCAGGGTTTATTTTATTTTGGGTGTGTCTTCCATCTGCTATTGATAAAACTTTGAGTTTCTCTGCCAAATCTGATTGTCTTTACCTGTTTGATTAGCTTTGCCCTCTTTCCTTTTGGCATTTCATAAAATTTATATTTTTTTTTGTATTTTTCTTTGTCTTAGTGCAAGAAGCACAGCATGGGAATTTATTAGGATTGGGCTGTCAGCATCCCTCTGGGGCAGTGGCATTCCTTGAGGGGACACACAGAAAGCGCTACATTTTTCAGGCTCCTGAATGCCCATGTAAAGCAGCCCCACGCCTTTGCCTTCACAGCCATTCAAGGCTGCAACTGCTCTGGCGCGGTAAGGCTATTCCCCCCGCCCGAGGGGCAGGCTGGCATTCAGCAATAACCATCAGGGCAGGGCAGGAGAGTGGGTCAGTCTCCCTTGGATTAACCTGAGACTGCTTGTGCATCTCATCAGCCCCGTTTCCCAGAAGCCTCTGGCTGCCCTTCCTTGGAAAAAGATGTTGGCCTTGATGGGCTCTTGGCTTGATCCAACAGGGTGCTTGTGGTGTTCTGGTATAATGCCTGGGTGGTGGGCCCTTGGAGGGCCCTTGGAGCACAAAGGAGGGCTCCAACTTTGTATCATGGCAGCTGGGACTGGATGACCTCCAGAACCAGTTTGCATGCCAGCTGGGTTTGGTTCTGAAACACAGGAAGACATCGTTAAAAAAAAGAGATTGAGTCTGGGCATGTACGGAATCATTGGCGAATCTGCTGGGTGTTGTTTTTTTTCAGTCTTGGCACAACGGTGCCATTGACCTCTATGGGAGCAACACCATTTTGCACGCACTCAATCCCTTTCCTAAAATGGACTGTGTTTAAAATGAAGAATCTCTGCTCATGATCAGTGCCTCCCACTGTTTCCTTCTGTCCAAGGCCGGCATGTCTGCCAAAGCAAACGCCCTGGGCAATGCAGTTCCAGGGGCATCCTGTGAGTCTGAGGGCAGCAGAGGTTCCCCTCCTCAGCCAAGAGTTTGCCCGCAAATGAAACTGTTTCCTACAGAGTCAAGCCATCGCTCCATCTTGCCTAGGACTTTCTAGTCTGACTGGAAACAGTGGCATAGCTAAGGAGGGGGTGGGGATCAATTGCCCACAGTACCAGGCCTTGGGGGCTGCTTTTCAAAGTCCTTCTGAGCCCCGGGGAAGGGCTTTTCGCTAAAAAAGGAGGGTTTTTTACCAAAAACTGGAAGTGCCTTTCCAAGGCCTCAGACCACCTCCTGACTGCCCCAGAAGCTTCTCTTTGCCACAGAAGCAAGTGTAAGTAGTTGGGCCTGTATGAGCTTTTCAGGGGTCTCAGTCAGCCAATCAGAAACCTATGCCATAAGTAGATCAGGCAGCCAATTCCCTCTGCCTCTGGAGTTACTTACATTATGCAGCCCAGTGCCCAAATGTCAGATTTGAATGAGTGTCCCTTCTTAGCAACGACTTCAGGAGCCAAGTAATTGGGAGTCCCACAGACCACTCTGTGGAGTAGGAAAAGTGGGAGTGGGGAGGGAGGGAGAGAGAAAAGATACAGCATGTAAATTCAAGGAGAAAGGACAAAGAGAGCTGTGATTCAAAGAAAACCAGTTTTAATTGTTTTCATGTGGCATGGAGTTCAGTAGGCAAGGGCCAACCTCATCATGTACAGGCAGTTTCAGCTGATAAAGTTGTGGATATTAATCTAATAGAGCTGGAAAGCCTAATATTGAGCATTAAAGGTATTGCTTCAGTTTTGATTGGTGGACACTATTTGTTGTTGTTCAGTCGCTAAGTCGTGCCCGACTCTTTGCGACCCCATGGACCACAGCACGCCAGGCCTCCCTGTCCTCCACTATCTTCCTGAGTTCACCCAATTTCATGTTCGTTGCTTCGGTGACACTGTCTAACCATCTCATCCTCTGCCGCCCCCTGCTCCTTTTGCCTTCAATCTTTCCCAGCATGAGGGTCTTTTCTAAAGAGTCATCTCTTCTCATCAGGTGGCCAAAGTACTTGAGCTTCAGCTTCAGGATTTGTCCTTCCAGAGAGCAATCGGGCTTGACTTCCTGGAGGATTGACCGATTGGATCTCCTTGCAGTCCAGGGGACTCTCAAGAGTCTTCTCCAGCACCATAATTCGAAAGCATCTATTCTTCGGCGCTCTGCCTTTCTTATGGTCCAGCTCTCACAGCTGGACACTATACCCTGGACTTTAGTAACCATAAGTTATACTGTAACAGCATTGCCAACAGTATTTTATTGTTGGCAATGCTTATTTCAACCCTGGAAAAATGCTAACAGGTTTGCTAAGGAGTTTCTGTTCCTAAGCATGTCTTTACTGCTGTAATGAAGATAATGTAGTCATGAAATGTTTGATAGCAATCCATGAGCTTGTCTTGCCCAAACGACCCTCCCTAACACCGAGAGTGGTCTAAACATACAGGGTGTCCATAAAGTCTCTTTACAATTTCAAACTTGTATTACAAAAACAAGAGATACATGTATGGAAAGTATACAATATTAGGAGTGTATACTGAAGTTTATTTTGCATCAATTAATAAACCTCTATATGTGCACCATGTGGTTGCACGCAGCACATCAAGGCGCTAATCGATTTCCTGCCATGTTCGCTGTAGCATAGTCTCATCAATGGTGGCAACGGCATCAGTGATCCTTTGCTTCAGGTTCTGTACACGATGTCTTTAACGTAGCCCCACAGAAAGAAATCTAGGGGCGTGATAGCATTAACATAGCTCATCATTTGCATTTTTCGTGATTTCTTGACATTGTAAAGAGATTTTGTGGACACCCTGTACTTTACGGTGTCCCTTGTGCCAGCCAAACTTTGCTGGCCTAACTGTACCGGCCTAACTCCAGGTTAGGATTGCGCCCTCAATCTTTTCCCTCCCTTATATTTCCAGTCTCATCACAACTTCTGTTTTTCCAGAATCCAATCCTCTCCGTTTTTCTTCAAACATGAATGAATCACAAATCCTGCAGCACCAAAGAGCTGAAAAGGATTGTCTCAGGCACCCCCAACATAAAATTACACATGAAGCTCAAGAACAAAATCCAGGCTTTATCCACTCAGAAAACATGCTTCTCCCTCTGCAACACTCACCCACGCCTCCGGTTGGCCTGTTCTTCTCGGGTGGCCAATCCTAAGTCCCCAATCTTCACTCGCATGTTCTTTGTGATGAAAAAGTTACCTGGAAAAGTGAATGTGTAACAGTCACATTCAACTCTATGCATATTGGCTGAGGAGAAGGCCACTGCAAGAAACAGGACTCACTCCCAAGTCAAGATTACATCAGAGTGCAGTTTAAAGATGTTCCCAGCCACAGAGCCCAACATACCCACACAGCAAGCAGGACACCATCATTCTGGCAATGATTTTAGCTGAAACTTGCATTTTTATGTACCTTATCTAGGTTATGTGTGTTTTCCTCTTTTTTTCTTTGCCTATGTGTGGGGTTTTTAACTTATATTTTCATTCACTGATAAAGGGGAAAAATTAAAAAAGAAGAAGAAACTGCTGTATTGGTTGCTCCATCCAGGCCCAAATAGGAAGATAACACAAAGAATGCTTTGTTTATTTTTCAAAAATCTGTATTAGAGTGCAATCCTAAACTGGATTTAAGCTGGCATAAACTAAGCCAGCAAAGTTTGGCCAGCACAAGGGCCACCATAAAGCGTGTTTGGACTACTCTCGGAGTCAGGGAGGATGGCTCACGTATGTGTGCTGGCCTCGCTGACTCCGAGAGTGGTCCAAACATACTTTATGGTGATCCTTGTGCTTGTGAAACATTGCTGGCTTAGTTTATGCCAGCCTAACTCAGTTTAGGATTGCGCCTTGAATCAAGCTGTACAATCCTTTAAATTGCAAAAACAAAAAACCACACTCCTGTCCATGGGGTTTGCAAAGTTTAATTGATTCGGACAATTATTCAAATACAGCGACCCCCCCCCCTTATCTGCGGATTTCACGATCCATGGATGCCGACCCTGCCCCTTAGAGGGCCCCAGAACACCCCCCGACATGACTGGAAGTTGCCAACACAAACCAGAAGTGGCTTCCAATTGTGTCTAGAGAGGCCTTCTGAGGAGGATGGGAGGCAGGCGTGACCTGCAGAGGGCCTGGCACGGTCTCCAGGTAAGATATTGTCTCCCCTCCCCAACCGCCCCGGGTGGATTTTAGCATACCCGGATTTCAGTATCCATAGGGCGGGGAGATGCCATGGAACCAATCCCCCACAGTATACCTAAGTGCCCTGCTAAGTCATTCTGTTAGGGTTTTTTTTAATGTTGAGCTTCAAGCCAATTTTTGCACTTTCCTCTTTCACCCTCATCAGAAGGTTCTTTAGGTCTTCCTCACTTTCTGCCATTAGAGTGGTGTCGTCTGCATATCTGAGGTTGTTGATATTTCTCCCAGCAATCTTGATTCCAGCCTGTGAATCATCCAGCCCAGCCTTCCTCATGATGTACTCTGCATATAAGTTAAATAAGCAGGGTGACAGTATACAGCCTTGTCGTACTCCTTTCCCAATTTGAAACCAGTCGGTTGTTCCATGTCCGGTTCTAACTGTTGCTTCCTAACCTGCTTACAGGTTTCTCAGAAGGCAGATCAGGTGGTCTGGTACTCCCATCTCTTCAAGAACTTGCCACAGTTTGTTGTGATCCACACAATCAAAGGCTTTAGCGTAGTCAATGAAGCAGAAGTGGATGTTTTTCTGAAACTCTTTCTTTCTCCATGATCCAGCGAATGTTAGCAATCTGATCTCTAGTTCCTCTGTCTCTTTGGAAACCAGATTGTACTTCCGGTAGTTCTCGATTCACATACTGCTGAAGCCTAGCTTGTTGGATTTTGAGCATCACCTTGCTAGCATGTGAAATGAGTGCAATTGTGTGGTACTTTGAACAATCTTTGGCACTGCCCTTCTTTGGAATTGGAATGTACACCGATCTTTTCCAGTCTTGTGGCCACTATTGAGTTTTCCAAATTTGCTGGCATATGGAATGCAGCACTTTGTTACTTAAACGTAAAAGTCTCGTTTGTTATTGGGCAAAGAATAATTGCTCTGTTGAAGCAGTGAAGGGTGGTGAGAGCGACATGATGTCACTGATTTATCTACGAGACTGTAAAAAAACATTGCGGCTCGGTTTGTGTGTGTGCGAGAGAGATGGCATACTTCATGCAGGCCAAATAAGAACTGCATTCCCTCTGCTGGTTCTGTACCCGAGTCCTGCCTGCAATAGTGCAATGAGGTCACCCTGCAGGCATTTACTCTGACACTGGAGAGGCAGGGGCTCCTCTGCCCTGAGACAGCCGGCTGTGGCTGCTGTGTATTTTTAAGCCCACTCTCCAAAGCACCAGCAGCCTTGCTGGGTCCCAGGACAAAGGGCAAACCTGGGGCAGTGGGTGATTCATTCCTCCTCTGCTGTGACACCCGCATGTGTGAAATTAAATCTGTACCCATGTGCAAGGAAGTAGGGTGCTAATCTCTCCAGGTGATTCCAGTAGAACCAGGACCTCCAAGGCCTCTGTACTCCGAGTTTCCATAATATCACATTACCTAGAAGAAACCTTTATGCTGCTCAAGCCACACGATGAAAGTGGAGTCAATGCTGACCCCTCTCTGATTCTATGCTGGAACTTGGGGTAGCCCAATCTTTGGCCTGAAAAACAGCAGGTAGGTAACGTATTGATCTATCAATCTGCCTATCGATAGAGGGCATTAGGTTCAGGGAGATCCCCGCACGAGACAGGTGGCTGTATTATAGAGGATAATTATATTTGTTCTTAATATGTGTGTCATGTCTTCTGCAGGTTGTACTGTTTATGTTAAATTTATTATGCCAATAAAGGTTATGAATGAATGAAAAAAAGGTTCTAGGAAGACAAAACAAAGCACACAAGGCTTAATTCATTGCCATAGGATACAGAAGTGGTTCCCAAACATTTTTGACCAGCAGCTCCCTTGACCTACTGGGCCATTGGCCAGGGCTCCCCATTAGGGCTACAATCCTATACATTGTATTGGGTGGTGGGTTTTTTCACCAGGATTCTGCAGCTCCCCTGGCTGGTTCCGCGACACCCTGGGGACCCAAGGCTCACCGTTTGGGAACCACTGGGATATAGCGATGGCCATGCTCTTACAGCACAGTCCTATGCATGTCAGAAGTAAGTTATATTATGTTCAATGGGGCTAACTCTCAGGAAGGTGTGGATAGGATTGCAGCCTTAGTTAACTTTAAAAGGAAATTAGATACATTAACAGAGGAGGAAACAAACAATGGCCACAGTAGCTAAATCATTAACAGGGCAATTGGAGGATGTGAGCCCCCCACGACCGGCAGTGTGTGTGCCTTGTTGGTTGTCAAAAAACTTATGGGATACCTTGACAATTTTAGCGCCTTATCAATGAAATGAAAAAGGAGACACAACTTTCCCAGTGCCTCGGTTCTTACTGCTAAAATCCTGTGCACGTTTCCCTGAGAGTAAGACCACTGAAACATGGTCAGATGTATTTCTGATCAAATAGTCATCAAGAATTCTATTGCAAGACATGCTTTCGGCTCCCTACCTTGGCCTTTGCTACCTACTTAATTTGAGGTCCCGGTGGATGATCCCTTGTTGATGTATATACTGCAGACCAGTGATGATTTGCTTCAGGTAAAACCGGACTTCTGGTTCCGTCAGGGTCTTCCGGGCTTTTAGGATGTGGGCCAGGGACTGTAGATGTGTGAGGCAGAGCATGGGGAAAGAGAAGGAACATGACTCTGGTTTTTGGCAATGACCTGGATACATCACAATATCTGCCCTCACTCAGAATCTTGGCAGTCCAAAACTACTTGAAAAGTACTTGAAAAGGGCAGTCACCACCCCCTCCACTGTTGGAGGTCTTGCTTAACGTCTAATAGATCCACCAAACGTTCGGTCAGCTATTAGCCACAATAGCACTGTAGGACGTCTAGATACAAAGGTAGTCCTCATCCTCTAGAAATCAAGATTCTATAACCATTATTTTAGGCTTACAGGTCATCTGCCTTCAGGAGTTCATCCTGGTAGCTTCCAGAACAACTGGGCAAATAGCCACATTTAGTTTATAAGGGGTGGCCAAACCGCAGCTTGCAACATGTGACTTTTTGACATATAATGTGCAGATCTCAAAAATATGTTGGCTGAGCTCCTTTTGCATCACAATAAGAAGGTAAGAAATGTTCAAGCTTTATAATTATTTACGGGTATAAGGTGAGAGTCCATTGGATTTAAACGTAAGTGAATAATGTTCATGGTGAATAAGGGCCCAATCCAGAAGCCGGCAGTAAGCTCCAGTGTTGCAAACTTGCTGTAAAGAGCATTTGTGGCATTGCCGAAGGCCCTAATGGTGGCGCTGGGCCTGTGCCCTGGTGCAGAGCCTCAGCACCGCGGAGTGGCCACATTTCTGCTGACCACAGTAAGAGCTACCATGATCAGATGGAGCAACTTTTGGGGGTGGGGGAGGACGTGGGGAAGGCAGGGGAGGGTGGAAGTGGGTGGGTGGAGGGGAGGAGCAGTCCCAGGAGTGGGATGGGACTGGCAGTGGCATTTGCTGCTACATCTGGGCTGGAGGTTGTAGTCAAGAGGGTTAAAGCCTCCGTTTGCCTGAAGATAACATCCGAAGGACAGCAGTTCGGGATCACCGGAAGTCTCCGTGAGCGGCAGACCTTGTAAACTGCAACTGATTAGAGCTGAGCTACAGCTGCCTGTGAGAGGGGAGTGTGCTGTGCCAGCTGCTTCTTGGTGGGAGCAGAAGCTGCTTATCAGCCAGCAGGAAGGCAAATTGTGTGGCCAGAAGGAAGACTACACCATGAAAGTACCATCTGTATGTTGTATGCTCTTGAAAGATAGAACTTTCTTGTAATTTGTAAAAACCTTGTGTTTATGAATAAAGCCTGCCTATGTAAACTGCCTTGAGTTAAAGTCAGAGGAGTAATCTAATAACCTAAGAAAGGTGGTATATAAATACGAGTATTTATTTATCATCATCATCATCATCATGATCATCATCATCATCTCGAACCCCCATGTCAGGCCCCTGTAAATACCCAACACAGGGCTGCTCCAATCTCTGTCAGCAAAACAGCTGATGGAGGCTTGAGCAGCCCAATTGTGGGGGCTGGGGCTTTCCCCAGGGGAAGGGGACGAATTTCCTGTTCCCCCAAAGAGACACCCACGGTTGCTATGGCTCCCACAGGATGCAGTGGTAGCCATTTTGGTATCGCTGCTCGTCCGGGAGCCGGGCAGTTTAGAATTGAGCTGCCCATATACAGTATTTAAGAATTTAAATGCTTCTTAAATATTGCAGCTCTCAAACATCTGGAGTTTATCATATGCGGCTCTTTCGTTAAACACGTTTGGCCACTCCTGATTTATACAGTTTCAGGAAATTTAGGAAGAAGCTGGGATTGGGGAAAACTGGAGGGATAGCTCGTGTCATAGCTGGTGCCAAAAAGACAACACAGCACAAATGAGAGGTGTTTAAAGGCTTGGTTTAAGAGCTGCGCACTTTTCCAGCAGACTCTTTTCTGTGCAGTAATGGGCAGGTGGTTTGTTTGCTTCCATCCACCGATTCCTGCAGCTCAAGCTGCAGTTAATGATACAGGAGCTGGCAGGGCTAGGGTTTTCTGGTCAGTTGGCACTTTGGTCTAAACCAGCAGGGCTTTCCTGACACTCTGCACTTCATTCACTCATTAGGTAGTATTTGGGGGAGAACAAGAAAACTCTGCAGCCCCCCTACTGGCGCCACAGCTGTTTCTTAGCTCTCACCTTTCGGCTACAATATTCCAGCACCATATAAATATTATCCGGGTCAGCAAAATGCCTATGGAAGCCCACGACATTTCTGTGCTTGAGCTGGCTGTGCAGTTCAATTTCACGTTCAACCTGCAAATGAAACAAAAAAATGAGATTTTTGCAGAAATACGGGGAGAGAGAGAGTCACAGGGCTTAGATGCTGGAGTCAGCTAGAACTCTGCAACGGTTGGGGAAAAAGACCTCCAAGGACATCCAGGGAGAGGAGGAAACAATTCACTATTCTTCCTGCAGAACAGAATACACAGTTTGGGTGAACAGAGCATTATTCGTGGGACCTGAGGCCAACAGGCTCCTGTTGCAGTGTGGGAAGAAGCTTAGCCAGGGTGGGCACTCCCTCAAGGCTCAGCATCCCAGGAAGTATCAGAATGGAACTGGACTGTTCCATCACTGATAAGGCCAGCCCAAGACCAAATACCGCCCCCTTCCCCAATTATGTGCCAGCCTCTGCTCCTCCCACTCTCCAATGTTCTAGCTCCAGTGGCATAGGGGTACATTGCCCTGGCTACTGCACTTTGAGGGGGTGCCACTCCATACCCTGAACGGTGTACCTGAGATGAAAAAGTGGCCCACTGAGGCTTGGAAAGGCTGTGCACAGCCTATCTGAGCCTCAGAAGGCCTCCTGGAGGTCTTAGAAAGGCACTTACCAGTTTTTGGCAAAAATTGGAAGTGCCTTTTTACGGGCTTCTGAGGCCCACGGTGCCAGATGCCTTAGCTATGCCACTCAACTCTCTAATTCCCTCCACATTCCCTCTTCCATGTTGTCTCCCCCCCCTTTTTTTGGTCTTCTTTCTCGCAGGGAATGGAAGGAGGAGGAGGAGCAGTGGAAGCAAGTAGGTGGACAGAGATGAGCTCCCTCTAACAATCAGCTGAGGCGACCACAACAGTTGGCAGCATGGATGGGCCGGCCCCGAAGACAGTCTAAAGTCTCATTAAATACGGCACACTGCTCAGGCATCTGCAAGGTAATGCTTGTAGCTATTGGAATTAGTAGCTTTGAGGCACAACCAGTAGTGCTATCCAGCCAGTACACTGGGCGGGACTTACGTTTGATCGGCAGTCCGCCCGTTGCGTCACACCGCGTTCCGCCACTTTCCCGCACGCCCCAGCGGGTGGGAAAGCGGCGGAATGCGGCGTGACACAACGGGTGGACTGCCAATCAAACGTAAGTCCCGCCCAGCATACCGGCTGGATAGCACTACTGGGCACAACCATTTAACAATGGTTGTGGCTCAGAGCTACTAATTACATATTGCTCTTGCTTTTCTTCACCTGAAACTCTTGTCTGTTCTTTGGGAACTGGAGAACCTCCTCCAGATTATTACCAGTGCTGCTCTCTGTGGTCTTCTCCACTGTCAGAACTTATATTGTCAGGATCTTGAGGAAAGTGCCTGTCTCATGCACAGCCTCCACGGTGTAGTGGTTTTGGAGTTAGACCTGGAAGATCCAGGTTCAAATCCCCACTCCAGGATGAAGCTTCCTGGGTGACTTTGGGCCAATCACTACCTCTTGGGCCAATCACCCTACCTCACAGGGGTGTTGTGAAGACAAAAAAAATATGTATACCATCCTGAACACCCTGAGCTCCTTGGAGGAAGGGCTGTATAAAAATGGGGAAATAAATGTACAGTATAAGCTGACCTTCAGGAGACCCACCACGTCTATATTGAAATTGGTGTATCTCATTAGTGTAGGTTAGTTATGATGCAGTGCAAAGCCTACTGTATGACACAAAGCTGGAAATTTGGGGGGGGGGGTTGCCCCATATTCTCATTCTCAACCCCAAATTTGCTCCAGTACTTCTGAGCAGGTCTATTATATGGCCCTCTAAGAGATAATGGTGCATACATAAACCCCAATAGAGAGGGGTCCTGCTCAGTGGTGGGATTCAAATGAATTAACAACTGGTTCTATGACATCATAGCCGGAGCAAAAAAAAACCCGAAGCTAGAAAAAGTAAGCGAGTGGGTGGGGCCCGGCCATTTATCAACCGGTTCTATAGAACCTGGGCGAACCCCCTGAATCCCACCACTGGTCCTACTACAAGATCAGGCTGAAGGTGCCTCCAGAGAGAGTGAAGGTAAGAGCTCTCTCCTGCTGCTTTCTCCCAGCAACCAATCTTCTGCTTCCAAGCATGGGAATAATGGATGGCAGCTCTTCCTCTAGGAATTTCTCTAACTTGCTTGGAATAGATGGAGCTGATTTCCGAGTAGGTGTGTGGCATGTGCAAGATCCACTGCCCTCTCCTCAAAATCTCAGCTCACCTTCCCTCTGTTGTCCAGCTTAGAGGCCCGGGACTGTGAGATGACCTTCACTGCATAGACTTGGTTGGTGGATGTGTCTGTGAACTTGTAACACCTTCCAAATGCTCCCTGGGGAAAAGAGGGGAGAGTGATGGTCAGGAATCAGAGCATGTGGATTACAGACACGAGCAGTCTGTACTCTTTACAACAAAAGGTTAAAAATTCTAGTACCCTACAACCCAATTCTATGCATGTACCATGGGCCCTTGGTATCCCCAAGGGATCCGTTCCAAAACACCCCCCCCCCAGATACCGTGTTCAGTGGATAATGAAATTCACAGCTGTAGGACTTGTGCTGGCCTAACTCCAGGTTAGGATTGTGCCCTTATAGAACTCCTTTGTCAGGCAGTTGTACATGCAGATATTCCGTGTACTCAGAAAGCTTGCATATTTCCCCACCAACCTAAGAAATTCAGTCCAAACATACAATACTGTTTCACTTTATTGTTCCTATTTTGATTCGCTAATTATTACGGGGGAGAAATAATGGGAGGTCTCTCCATCCAGCTCTTAAAGAGATTTTAAGGAGAAAGACATTAATACTGCATGAACCCCAAGATGCATCTGGTGGTTCTTCTGAAAGCAGTGATTTAAAAAAACAAACAAACCCCAAAACCTTTCTTGAAAATCTGACAAGCAGGAAAAAAAAAAAGCTGCCTGACCCATCCTGGTGGGTGACAATGCTACACTGAAAATGTCAAGAGCAAATTAAAATAGACCATGCTACCCCTTCCCAATGACTAATTCCAGGGAATACTCAATGGCATAAAATATTTCATTTTCAAAGAAAAATTCTGTGTATCATCAGCTAATTATGACAGCTAAACAGAACATCCATATACAATGAAAATTTACCTCTCCATACCATACATTTCAAGACAAGACAGTTAGAGCTTTTCATGCCCAACTTGTGGGCTTCTCACAAGCATCTGGCTCACTTTGGTAGGAAAATGAGATGCTGGACACAATAGCTAACATCAGTCTGATCCAGGAAGTGTCTTCTGGAGTCAGTAAACTGGTCCATGACCATCTATCAACATTAACAATTAAGAATGGAGCTTCCATATACAATGGCAGTTTATCTGTGTGCCACATGCTGGGGACAAAGGACAGGGAAAGACTATCAGCACTTTTGCACTCTTCCTGCAGGCCATATTGTTGTCATCCTTAAGCACAGAATTCCTAGCATGACAGTTATCGTTATGCACCAGTGATGCACAGTGCACCAGTGATGCACAGAAAAGCACACTGCCTGGAGAGACTGACCATCTCTGTTATGTGAGCACTGCAGGAAACTGATGTAGGTTGGGGGAAAAATCAGAGACTGAAAAATGAATCCTTTTTTTGGTCTCCTCCTGTGACTCGGCAGCAGATGACTGCACGAGGCTTTTCTCTGGCGCTCTGCCCTGTAAGCACCTTTTCTGCAGAACAATCTCTGCTGTTTCCGTTCTCTTGGCGCCTGGCTAGCATAGGCTGCTAGTCCTGCCTTATGGAAGGGAGATTAGAGGGCTGACCTTTAGGCTCCTCTAAAGCTGCCACCCTGCACTCAGTAAGCCCCATTGAACATAATGGGATTTACTTCTGAGTAGGTATGCTTAGGCTTGCTGTCTGTGCCAACCCAAGGCATGGTACAAACTAGAGGCTATTGTGGTTCTCTGGTGCTTGCCCCCAGGACACGACACACAGGGGCATATTGTCTTTGTGACTGGAGTTTCCATTTGCTATTAAGGGGAACAATTGCAATAGCTATTTCATTATTATGGTTAATCCTATCCAAGCATGTCTCTAATCCCCTTTGAAGCCATCTAAGCCAATGGCTTTTGCCACGTCTTGTGGCAGGGAGTTCCGTAAGTTCATCACTATCCTTCCAGTAACTCTCTTTTCCAGCTGTTGTCACTTCATTTCTGAAAGGGTAATACAGACATTCAGAGCAGGCTACTCTCCTCTGGGGTGGGGGCAATACTGGCCTCCCTCTGCGAGCAGGTAACTTGTGCACCTGGACAGAACCACAGGAAACACAAGTTCCACACAGCATCTCCTTCCAACCGGCTGGTGCTCCTGTGACTTGGGCAGGTGGTGGACTTTCTAATTAACCAAGATGCTGATTCAACAAGAGTGGAGAGATGCAGAGGAGGCGTGATGTGCAGCTGGCTCTTTCGGACTCGGTCACTGAACATCACTTGGGTTCTCACTAGCTGATAAGTGTAGAGAGAGACACAGAAATTTCTAGGACTGTGAAAAAGAACTAGCAAAAGCCGGCCAACCTTAGCTGCTGCAAGGCAGAATTGGAAACATTTTTTGCAGGGCCCTGGAATCTAACGGATATAAATAAAATTTATGAAAGACTTTATATCTCTATGGCAGAATGGAAATCAATCAAAGTGTGTCCTTAAAAAGTACATGCGAGTGAATGGGCCAAATGAATCTAAGCACATTTTAATATAACATTGCAAACAACAGTAGATTACTCTGGCCCTTAGGCACCGGCCAATTGGGAGCAATTGGGCCAATTGGCTTAAAGCCAGCACTGGGTAGAAGGCAAAAGCTGGTGTGGAACCCTGCACACTGGAAGAGAGTCGCTGCAGCCTGAGACAGCTGCAGCCTGAAACCCTGGGGAAGAGCAAAACAACAGACACTGTCTGTCCCCCAGGATTTCCCTGCTGGTATCAAAGTGGTTAATTCCCCATGGACCCCCATGGACGGGGCTGTTACAAGTAAAGGCAGAGTGGCGGGAGAGAGCTCAGCAGGGCTGCTCCACAGAGGGCTGTCATGGCTTGTTTCTTGGCAGGGCTCCTGAACCTTTAATAGCTCCACCAGGCAAAGAAATGCCAAGAGTGGCTTTCTCCTGCATGGATATGCAAGGGGGGAGACTTCACTTGTTGGGTTTCTGGGAGGCTCTTAAAGGCAAAGGAAGCCCAACTGGATAAAGGCAATGAATAGCGGTGTTGGTTTCTGGTGATAAGATTATACACTAGGTCTTATCGAACATAATGGATACACTCTGTGTAAGGTAAACAACACTGTTTTCAAACACCTTTAGCAATGAAGACTCTAAGCCCTGATGGATCAAACCCAGGCGGCTCCAGCAAATTCAGCAGCTTGTTACCCACACTGGCTGGACAAAAGCCTCTGGAAAGCCCAAAAGTGACTTGCCCCCTGTTGTCCCCCCCCCCCCCAGCATATAATATTGAACAGCAGATTGTACCTTGCAGGGAGGTTCCATTTTGCTGCCTTGGCTAATAGCTGTGCCTGCT
Source organism: Lerista edwardsae (assembly GCA_029204185.1). Classification (NCBI taxonomy): domain Eukaryota; kingdom Metazoa; phylum Chordata; class Lepidosauria; order Squamata; family Scincidae; genus Lerista; species Lerista edwardsae. Next base: position 823,386 of record JAJKFI010000175.1, on the reverse strand, counting down.
GGATCTAGTTCAGCATCCTCTTCCCCACTGAACATGATGATAGGTTTCTCCCCTTTCCTGTCCCCAGCATAGGTAAATAGAGGTAAACTGCCTCTGTTTATGGAGGCTCTGTTCTTAGCTACCATATTTGATAGGTAGAGATGTGCCATTTTGCCAGAAATGTGATAATTTTTTATAAGGACATACCAGGAACCTTACTGGACCAGCAAAGCAGGAAGGCAAAGGACCTTTCCTATTCCCAGGCATTCAGAGGTAGATTGCACCCGCACATGGAAGCTCCATGCTTAGTTCTCCTGCATAATGCTTGTGGCTAGCCCCTCCCATGGGACTTTAGACATGGGGTTTGCCCTCCAGATAAGAAATTGCAGGCCACTCCGCTCATTGGTTGGTGACCCGAGAGGGCTGACTGTAGCTACCTTTCCTGTCTGTGACTAGTCTGGGCATGTTCCTTCATCCAAATCCTGGAGCAAAGCAAAGAATCAAGAAACAGGCAGAGTAGATTTATTTAGATGTGTCCAGCCTCATCAGAGTAGCCTCCTCTCTCTGGGATGGTGCTTGCTGGAAAAAACGGGATGGGATGCCAGATTCCTGGGTGTGGAATAGTAGCTTTGAGAAGATGCTGGGAATCAAAATCCCCCCAACGGCAGTGCTCGGACCAAACCTAGGGCAGAAAGTGAATGTCTCTGTTCCAAATGCACAAACCACCACTTTGGACCCTGCAAGGATGAATCCAGACTAACTAACCCTTCCTGCCATACATCTCACTGCATTTAGCCACGTTCCTCTTCACTTGCTTCCCTCTTCTCTATTTCCACATAGCCTATTTGAGATTGGTGGCTCCTGGGGGCAGAGAACTGTCACTTTTGCCTACTAAATTCCATCAGGCCCTCAAGACACTCACAGAGGTGTTTAGCCATTCTTTTCTGACAAGGGGCATGTATTACAAAATAAGCTGAGTTGAAAAGGTCATTCCTAAAATGCTGGAAAAAAAAAATCCTCATGTGAGCGAGAAATCCCAGAACTTTTTTTTGAGAGAATGTTTCATAAATAGCAATTGGGGTTTCCAGTTCTCCCATACAAGTATGGATTGAAAGGGGGGGGGGAGGATGGTCAGTCTTCCCACCCACCCCAGACTGGAATTTTATTCCTGCTCTGGAGGGGGGGCAACAAAGGGGTGGTGGGCTAACAATTCAAACACCTGGGTTCTCTTTCAGTCCTGGAAGGAGACTTCTAGTGGAGGGCTAGTCACCACTTTGCAGAGTGACCTTGAGTAGCCTCGTCTCCTTGTGCCTCAGTTTCCCCCAACCAAGCCTGCTAAGGAATGTTTCTTGTGCAGAGTCCTTCCACTTGAGCAACATCCCTGCCAAGTCCAAGCAAGCACCTTCAGCGCCTGCTCAGAACCGACCTTAAAAGCCAGTCTCTTCACACCAAGATCATGTGCAAAAGCACTGAAAGGGGGGGGGGCAAAATTCAGTCCACTGCAACTGTAGGAAACTAGTTTAACACACAAGCAGATGCAATTTTAAAAGGAGGCTCGATCCCTGCAAAGCACATTTGCAATCCACAATGTAGAAGGCAAATCAACACCACCCTGGATCATGTTTTTAAACAGCAAAGAGACGTAGATGTTTACCTTTCCCAAAAGCTGTCCTCTCTTGTAGAGGGTCCCGGTGCCTGGATCCTCTATGAAATACTTTAAAGTCTCCCCCTCTGCTTTTCTCCGGGCTGAGTAGTCCATCCTGCCCATGTCGCCCTCCTCCTCCTCCCAGCTTTTCCATGCACCACTGGGCCCCCCCCCTCCCCGCTTCCTTCCAGCTGCTCACAGAAGTGTCTGGCCAAACAGGAGCACATGCTAGGGCTACTTATAAGACAGGGGGTGGGGACCCAGAAGGGCCTCCCCTGCCCTGCCCACGCCTTGCCAGATGGACTGTGGAAGCAGGATCCAGGGAGAGGGAGAGAGAGAGAGAGAGAGAGAGAGAGAGAGAGGTAGCCATGGGGAAGATTGTGCTTTGCTCAGCAAGAATATAAGATTGTGACGGGGGAAGCAAAAGGGTTTGTTTTGGTTTTTCCCTTGATATGAATTTTTTTAGACTAGTCCAGTATCCTGAACCCTAAAGGGGCAAACAAGATGTTTCCAGAAAGCCCCCAAGCAGGCCATGAAGGTGTTGGTCTTTCATTAACTCTAGCATTTAGTACACAGAGATAGAGTGCCTCTGAACATGAAGGTTCCATTTATTTCCTAGATCTAGAGCAGAGTTCTCAAAATCCACTTTAGTGAAGGGGGGGGGAAGCCTTACAGATTGTCTGAGCAGCTGCACCAGGAGGAAGAGGAAGAGAAAGCAGGGCTCTTTCTTTCTCTCAAGCTGTCCCTCAGCAGAGGCAGTGGACGCACTGAAAATTTTGAGGATCCAGCACAGGAGGTACAGCACTTTCGTAGGAAACAACACTGTATTGAATTTTCAAAACAGAGCCTTTTTTAAAAAGATCAACAAACACACAATATACTTCATCAGAATTAAATGATCTCTATCCACAGTGTGAATAACTCACACTTCCAAAACACAACCCTTCCCCACTCCGTAACATGAGCGAAACTGGGCATTCACCAGAACCTCCGCTGGCAAGGTAAAAGATAAGGGGTTTTAATAGACCTTTCACAGGCAATTGAATCATAAGGTTGGAAGGAGCTTTTGGTAGTTGGTTCAATTGTTGAAATGTTCTGGTTGTTAAGAATTTCTTCCTGATGTCCACCTGAAATCTCCCCTTTTGCCGCTTATGCTTATATACATAAAGCTTGAGCCTATTATGCTTATACCAGCCATTTTCTACCAGTGTGCCATGGCACATTGGAGTGCCGCGAACGGTTCACAGGTGCGCTGTGGGAGTATGGGAGGATAATTTATTAGTAGGCTATTGGAGGATGAGATCCCCCCCCCCGGCAATATGGTGTGCCTTGTCAATTGTCAAAAAACTGATGGTGTGCCTTGACAGTTTTAGCGCCTGGTCAGTGTGCCATAAGATGAAAAAGGTTGAAAATTATGCCCAACGTTGGAAATGTGGAAAGAGAAGCTTTTCCCTAATGCTCATCATCCTAAGGTGAGTACTTGGGGGCTTGAAATTGATGTGCAGGAGATTAAAGACAGGGAAAGTCCTTTTTCAGGCACCACTCAGGCGGCAATGCTATGAAACCTTCCAGGAAGTAAGCCCCACTGAATGAAATGGGACTTACTTCTGAGTAGACACACCTAGGCTTATGGTGATAATTTACGGAACTCCTTGCTGCAAGGTGTGGGGATGGTCCTCAGCTTTAAAAAAAAAAGTGTCCAACAAATTATTGGGGGAGGGGGGATGAATCTATTAATCAATGCTAAACCTTTGATGAAATAGAACCTCCGTGTCCAGAGGTAATCTACCTAGAAGACCTAGCAGGGGAGGGCTATTGCCTTCATGCTCTGTTTATGGGCTTCCTAGAAGTACAGGTGTGCAGTGGTGCGCCTAGCCCATGCTCTGCCCAGGGGCCAGGTCAATGATCCGCGCCCCTAGCGTCAGCTCTCTGCCCCCTTCCCGCCCATTGACACACCCTCCCAGCACACCAGGCTCCATTTTGGAGCTGTAGACAGCAAGGGAGGGCAGGCGGGCCAAAACTGTGCACCTCTTTGAGAGGTAGGTCGCCTGTTTGCTGCCTTCCGCTCGCTCCAGGAGATCCGCACTCTTGCCCCTGGTAGGTCCAATGGTAGGTCCACGACTCTAGGCATACCCCAGTATCCACTGACTCAGTAGCCACTCTTTCAGTCATCCACAGATACTATGGATACTGGGACGCCTATTAAAAGAACGTTAAACAAATCTTTTTTTTTTTACTTTGTTGCTGCAAATGCCACTGATGTTCCCAGTGGTGGATCTTGGGGCGGGGGGGAGAGGTGCAAATGCCCCAGGTGCTGGGCTGGGGAGGTGGTGATGCCGTCCCGCCCCATCCTGCTGCCCCCCCACTCAGATAGTGACTTCTGTGATTACCAAGCACCGCCTGCCTCTTCTTGGAGAGGTGGGCAGTGCTGGGAAACCTCAGCTGGCTTCCACAGCTGAAGCTGCTTCTTGGAGTGAGACATAGCTAGGAAGCGCCACCTGCCCCTTCTTGGAGGGGCAGGTGGCCCTTTGTGGCCGTGCAAGGCTGCTGGGGGCAGGGGCGGCACCTGCAGCTGGAGGGAGGGGGAAACAATGCCTTCTTCCCATGTTGGCTCCACGCTGTTGGGGCGTGGGTGGAGGTCATGGCCTCAGTGATACTTTGAACACCATCTCAGTGCAAGAAAGGGACAGGAGAGGTCAGTGTCCAGAAATGTGCGTGTCGATTCTGCCTCCCCGCCTTGTTTCATCACCGTGGCCCTTCTGGTGAATGAGCACCCCCTGTAGGACTAAGCAAGAATGGCCACACAAGCAAGGGGAGAAGGGCTTTATGCAGCAAGGCTGCCTGCTTTTGGGGAGACAGACAAAGCCATGTGCTGGACCTCCCCAGCACACTCTTGTGCAAGCCACTAGGGCGCTGGGACAGAGGCCACTGCTAGGGACCACCTTCTCACGTACCCTCCCAGCCATCCAGGAAGGCCAAAGGGCCACGCCTCTCTCCACCCTGCATAGGACCTGTGCCTGAGGGTCCTGCCAAACCCTGGTGGGGACTGAAGAGAGAGACATGTGTGGTGTTTGCAGGGACTGCCCACCCATAAGGCCAGCTGAGGCAGTCGCATCAGGCAGTAGATAGATTGGTGGAGGGGAAGCCCTCCTCTGCCCCTCCACTTGCCTCCACTGCTTCTCCTTCTTCTCCTAGGACTGGAAAAAGAAGAGGGGGTCAGACAGGAAGAGGAAATGCAGAGGGGTGGAGGCTGTGGGGCTAGTAGGAGGAGCCTTGGGGAGTGGGAGGAGCAGAGGCTGGCACATCATCAGGTCAGGGGGGAGCATCTGGCATGGCAGGAGGTTTTGGGGCGGCCTTGGGTGTGTTTCTAATACCTCCTCACTTTCACTTATACAGGGTGAGCAGCAGAGGCACTCAGCAAGCCAGCTGGCACTTGCCCTGTGGGCATCTGAACTCATGAAGGAGCCGTAAACTGAGTCAGACCCTTCCACGCAGCCCAGCATTGTTTCCCCTGACTAGCAGCAGTTCTCCAAAGCCCCAAACAAGGGCAGGCCTTCCCCAGCCCGGAGCCCACCCATTCCCCACCCAAAAATGCCCCAACATACCCTCCCACCACTCTCCCCATGCCCCTGCGCCAGCCCACGCAAACTATCTGTGCCAGCCAGCACAGGGCCAGGATCTTGCCCTTTGCACTGGCACTGCCTTCACACCAGCCTTGATGGCTCACGAGTAGCTGCATATGTAACTTAAGGGGAATCTATCAGAGAAAACGGTTAAGGGTTGCTCCTTAAAGGAACCTGTGTGACTTCCTCCGTTCTGCAATTCCTTCAGCAATATTGCAGGCCTCCACGGGGTGGCGCCAGAGGAGTGTAAATCCTCCATCCTCTTTTTGCCGTATTGTTGCAATTTATAAGCGGGATGATAGGTGTTGGGGAAAAAAACACAAAACATACACTCCAGTCAGCAGCCCTGCATTCCATACACACTCACACACATGGAGTTGTCTTCCTCCGCCCCCCCCCCCGCCAACGTTGACCTGGTCTCTTCCTTTGCATTGTTCCTTTTCCTCCTCTCTGTTCCTCCTGCTTAGTGTGCTAATCTCAGGCCTTGGATCCCGCTGGAATGGGCTGGTGACATCATTCCCTCCCTAAGCTTGGTGGCCTGACCTCTCTAATGGAAGCCCTGTGCAGCTTCCCTCCTTGTGCTCCAGAGCTTAGCAGTGATGATGATGATGATCGCTGCCCCCGCACAATCACAGGAGAGTTGTATGCACTTGGGGAAGGAGATTAGAGGGAACACTGGTTAAGGACCACTTGATCTTTATGTGCACTTGTCCAACAGAATGTTGGAATCAGAAGAGTTCTTGGAAGTCCTCTGCTCTGATTCCCTGCCAGGGCAGGCCTTAGGAGTTGCAGGACCCAATTGAAACATTTTTTTGCTTGGCCCCAGCTTCACAGCCAAGGTCTGTAGAATCTTAGAGCATAATCCTAACCTGGAATTCGGCCGGCACAAGTTAGGCCAGCAAAGTTTGGCCGGCACAAGGGCCACCCTAAAAAGCCTTTGGACCACTCTCACAATCAGGGAGAATGGCGCACGTCTGTGTGCTGGCCTCTCTGACTCCAAGAGTGGTCCAAACATACTTTATTTTTGGTATCCCTTGTGCCGGCCAAACTTTGCTGGCATAACTTGTGCCAGCCTAACTCCAGGATAGGACTGCGCTCTTAGTCTAGTGTTAAGAAATACAATTTACTGGAGACTTTATAGCTCTATGGTAGGGTGGAAAGCAATCAAAATGTGTGCTGAAAAAGTACATGGGATTAATGGACCAAACAGATCTAGGCACATTTTAATACAAAACTGCATACACGACTAGGCTAGATGACGCTAGTGTGGGTCCCCCTTAGGTGCGGGGAGCAATTTGTCCAATTGGCTTAACGCTGGCCCTACCCCTGCTCAGTGCAAGCAACTACTACAGCATCCCTGACAGCAGAGAGTCTTAACCAGGGGTAGCACAAGCCAGCCTGGCACCTAAAGCAGTGTCAGATTTCACCACACCCCAAGTTTTGCTATCTTCCTACTCCTGAAGGAGCTCCCCCCCCTACCCCATGCTAGCACACACTGTCCTCCTCCACTCCTGCCCCTGCCTCTAAAATGCCTGGAGGGGGAGAACCCTAGGAGGGAGACTTCTACTCTCGGCATCCTCCCCACCCAGCCAGGTTAGAAGATGCAACAGGAAAGGGAAGGCAGCACAGAGGAGGCTGGGGCTGCTTCCCCACAGCAAAGGATTAGGTAAGCCTTGAAGCAGTGGCATAGCAAGCAGAGGGGGGGGGAAGTCTGCCCTGGGGCCAAGAGGGGGTGCCATATGAGGCCCAGCCAAGATGGCGACAGCAGGAGAAGCACCAGCAGCACCAGCACAGGTATGTATAGGCTGCCACCTCCACCTCACGTTTTGACTGTCTAGTGGTCCAGCCGCCATCCCCTCTCCCTCTCCCCTGAAGGGTCAATGAGAGCCTCTAAAGGAGGCCAGATCTCAAAGCTGCCACCATGTTGCCACCACCTTCTACTCCAGGAGAAACAGGAAGTGACATCACAACATCACCATCACAACCTCCCCTGGTGCCACTGTCTCTAGTAATGCCTCTGCCTCCAAGGAGAGCACATGCAGAGAAAATGAGGGAGTGGCCAGGCAGGTGGCGAGTGGAGGAAGTCATGGGCAGGTGTTGGGTACCATTTTGGGGCCACAATGGTGTAGCCAGGCTCCCTGGCAGATTGGCAGAGATGGGTTTTTCCCAAGCATTGCTGCCTACGTATATGGCAGAGCTGCACCATCTCTCTCAGCACTGCAGGTTTGGGCCCTAGGCTGTGAGATTGTTGTGTGGGGTGTGTGTGATGAAGCCCTCCAATGCTGCCACCTGTCTGAGCCAACTTTGACATTTGCAGTGGCTCAAGAAAAACCTGAACCAGTGAGGCTGCCTCACTACATGCCACAGAAGGTAAAAGGGCAGCATCTCATGTCACTGCTGTCCAAAGCCAGGAGTCCGAGAACTGCGGGCAACAGAGTCAGCAGAACACATGAAATGCACCTTCCACAAGATCTGTAGATAAGTCCAGGCAAACCAATCCCTGCTCAGGCTGTGGAGGGTCACATCATTGCTCTGTTTGCAGATTTGAGGATGCAAAGTGCAGATTTTGCAAGAAGGGCCACCCTGAGCAAATGTGCCGTTCAACATTCATCACTGCATAAGCAAAGAACTGTCCTGTGGGTCTCATCACACAGCATCACATGAACTTGAGCAGAGGTGGGCAAGGTAAGGTCTGAGGTTAGGATCTGGTCTGGGAGAGCGGCCAGCCAGTTGCTCCAATTGCTTCATGTCCATTCTCCCCCCCACTCGTAACACTGGTGCTACCCACTGGTGCTACCAGTGTGTGTGTGTGTGTGTGTGTGTGTGTGTGTGTGTGTGTGTGTG